>CABFKO010005070.1:771-12212 GCA_901766855.1 Panagrolaimus sp. ES5
GTTGGAGTCAATTTTCATCTTTGGTGATTTTGCAGCGATAATAGAAATTTTCATTTGGCCATTTTTTTGATTTTCACTGTAAAATCACCAAAAAGTTGAACTGGTTAAAACACTATGACGTGTCAATAAAAAAACTGATTCAACAAATATTTTTTACATACAATCAAAATGACCGTCAAAATCAGTTCAATTCATATTTTTCAGATACAATTTATTTATTACTGTAAAACATCTAAAAAAATATAAAAATTTTAGTCGTTTCTTTTGTCATTTTTATTGCACAATTATTAAGAGTTTCTTACAATGTCAACAAACTGCTTTTTTCATCAAATGTTGAATCAACATCTTTTTTTATTACAATTTTACCACTTTTAAATGGCTTCTTTGCATGGAGTGGAAGTATTTCATTAATGATTTTAAGGTATTTAAAAGAATTTTTATAATATAAAAAAATTATATTTTTTCAGTTCATCAACACGAAAGGCACATCTGGAATTTTATTTTTGCAAAGGTGCACTGTGTGAAAAAATACATGGCCGAATTATAAAAATTTTACCGTCAACGCAAAACTAAAAATTTCTTTTTTGTTCCTATTTTTTGAAATTTATGCTACCTAAAAAGTTCAATGTTTATCGTACACTTTTTTGACAAAATAATTCATATACATCTTTTAAAAACTTAAAAAATATGTTCTTTTTTTCATCATATTTATTTATCCAGTGTTCACAGCAAACTACTAAAAGTTGACAAAATACCTAACAATAGTCAGTTTAAACTGATAACAATTTTTTAAATTTTTTTTATCAATTATTGTTATTTAATAGTAGGAAAATATTCTAAAATATTTTTTTTAGTTGTATGCTAATTTTAAGGGTGTCAGTTCAAACAAACCTATGTCAGTTCAAACTGAAAACTTGTCAGTCAACACAAATGCGGCAGAAAAAGTTTTAACAAAAGAAAAAAAATAATTTAAAACATACAAACAAAGAAAAATAACAATGAATTACAGCTTTTGCATTTTACAAACATGTTCGTTTTTGCTTAATTCAACAAACTTTTCGCCATCTTCGTCTTGAAGAAGTTTCGCGGAGATAAATTTCTTTTTTGAGTAACAGGAGGAGCAAAAATAAATCTTCTGCAGTGGTTTATAAGAATAAATATAACCAAAAGATTTATCTTTTGAATCATAAATTGCTAATTTTTGTAGTTTTTTGTTACGATAATCAATTTCGTATAACTTAAAATCAGGCAATTTGACAATTTTGGAATTAATACTTTCAGGAACAAATTTAATTGGAGCACATTTGTGAGGTTTTATAGAAAGTTCAACACATTCTTCATTTTCATCATCTTTTATAAGCTTTGCAGAAACATTAGTTTTATGTTTTCTTCTGCATGATAAACATACAAAGTAATTGTTGCTTTCAATCCATGTATATTCAAAACATTCACTTTTTTCATCATTTGTAAAAATCACCATTTTTTGAACATTTCTTTGACCATATCTTCTTTTAAACAGTTGAAAATTTGGAGCTGCAACGATTGGGCGATTACAATCTTGTAAAAGATCAGAATATTTAATAGGTTCACAAATATGTTTTTGATTTGATAAAAAAACAAATTCATTTTCTTTTTCATCATTTTTAATTGTTGCAGTTAGGTAGAGCTTTGACTTGGAAGTAACACATTTTGAACAATAATAATATTTTTTATTATTGCTGTAAAGAAATTTGTAGCATAAATGTTTTTTTTCGGTTGCAAAAATAACCAACAATTTTTTGGAAGCACTTCCATGGTATTTTGAGATAGTGTCATACAATGATTTCTTGAGAATAATATCATCTTTGTATTTTTCTGGATCAAATTTACGTATTTTACAGGCATCTTGAGATTTGTTGATTTCAATATAATCTTTTCCTCCTTCATTTTGGCATACTGTAGCAATTACATTTTCACCATATGGACAACAACTACATTGATATTTGTTTTGCATTTCGTTGAAAAAATATTCGTAACAATAATTTTTATTTGATGAACAAAAAATAATCAGTTGTGAAATAATTCTATCATTATGATTGTAATGGAATGTTTTAAAATTGGAAGATTTAATAATTTCTTTTGACATTCCAAATTTTTCTGGATTATAATTTCGCGGTTCGCAAATATGCTTTTGCTGGCTTAACTTCAAATATTTACTTCCATCAGAATTTTGACAAATTATTGCTTTAACATTTTTCTTTGTGTTTTTACAACCACAACAATAAAATTTCTTATGCATATTATTCCAAAAATATTCATAACAAGTTGTTTTACCAGGAGATGTAAAAATAACCAATTTTGATCTATTAATTCCATTTTGAATATTCTTAAACATTTTAAAATTTTCAGTTTCAACAATTTCTTTTTCAGCATAGTTTTTTGAATGCAATCTTCGTTTTTTCGCTCTAAAAATAGTATTGTAAGTAAATTTATTTTTACAGCTGTTATTATACCTTTTCGAACTATTACTATCATGAACATCAATTGATTCTCGAGATTTGCTGTAACAATTTGAATTATTTTCATCAACATAAGAAGTAGTATTTCCACCATTTGGGTAAATCAAATTATAAATATTATTGTTCTTCAAAATTTGAAAAATATCTTTTTTTTCTTTTTCTTCATGTTTTCCAACCCAATCAACTAATATTTGCTTCAGTTTCAAACTTGCAATACTTTTTTGCGTAATTTCGTTGAAAAATGGCGGCAAAAAACGTTGTTGTAATAAAATTTTTTCACCTCGAATAGCCTAAAAAAGTGTAATGCGACAATGAAAGAAAATAAGGTTGGTGTAGTTTTTTGATTAAAAATTGATAGAGATAAAAGTTTAAAATATTTTAAAACAGCTCAAAAAAAGAAAAAAAATAACGAATTCTTAGATAATTAATTTTTTTAATAGAAAACATACTCCATTTTTAAGAAGATAATTAAAGACTATGTTGCAAATCGCTGAATCATCAAAAATTAAAGCAAAATCTTGAAAATCATGTTCAGCAAAAACGAACAAAATATTCTTAAATTTAACATGATTTAATGGACAAAATTAATGAAAAATAAACAAACTTTTTGAGCAACAAATTTCCATTTAAACATTGCAGAAATCATTTTAAATTCTAAAAAATATCAACTCGATTACAGTAATTTATGTAGTAAAAATAAAAACAAACCTTCATTTTCTGGTTCTATTAATAAAAGTTTTGAGACAGCATTAATTGTTAATTTACATCTTCCTTCAAGCTGCAACTTCTCATTTTTGTCTTTTGCTATCAGTTCAACAACCATTTTTTAAAATTTTGGCTAAATTAAGGACATTTAATTATTTCACAAAGTGAAATTATTAAATGTCCTAAAATAATTAAAAAAACAATGATTCATTTAAAACTCAAACACGCTTCAGTTTTCAAACCAAAAAATGGGGGTGAAATTTTTTTTTCTGGAAAGTAAAAAATGCAAAAGAGTTCTGCAATATTACTGTTTTGAACAAAAATATGCACTTTCATATCTTCACCATTGTTGAAAGCAAAAAACAAAAACAAAACGTTATTCCACTAAAAAAGTAATATGTCAGAACAAGCAAAATGTTGAATGGAGGACACCTCTTTTTTTGCTTAGAAAGGAGCAAAATTTTTGGCGCCAAAGTTTTTTATTTTATTTCTTATGTCCAACACACAAATGTATTTGTTTCGTTTTAAAAAAAGTGTGCTCTTTTTTGCGCAATATTTTTTGAAATATTTATGTTAAAAGTTGCTTCTTATTCAGTACTAAAAAAGCGTTAAAAAAGTATAAACTGAGCAGAAATATGATGATATGTTTTAATGAGATTAGAAAATAACATTTATGCAAAAATGTTAAATATTGTAACCCATTAATGAGAAAAAGCAATCGAATTTGATATGTATTCTCGACGGTAAAACTTATTGCATTTAAAAGATGCTTTGATAGCTAAAAAAATTAAATTAGCGACGTCTAACTTTTCGTTTTTTTTTTTGAAAATTTACTTAAATTTTTTGTATGCATTTGCCAAAAAAGCGCAAGGGCACAAAAATAGTTTATTTGCTGGATATTTGCTTTTATATTTACTTGGACCAGCAAATAATGATCGTAGATTTAAAACTAATTTTTATTGTTGTAGTACAATTGTGTAATGCTTAATTATAATAAAAAAAATCGAAACGAATTGTCTATAAATTTTAAAGATAACAAAAATCTATCAAAAAAAACTAACAAGCATCGCAGTATTTAAATTTAGAATTTGGTGAACTGAAAAAAAAACTTCCCTTTTTCTACAGTCAAAATTTGAATTCCAGTAGATTTTGAAAATATTTTTATGGATATTAGCACTGTTTTTTATTAAATTAAAACAATTCTTCTTATATTTATTTGTTCTTGAAAAAAAAATCTTTTAATAAAATGTTCCAAATTTTGAAATATTTAAATATATCGAGCCACAATAAAGAAATCAAACATTATCAAAAGAATGTAAATGGGAAATTATATTTTATATTGTCGATTGAAAATTTTCTTGTATTTTGCAAGTTTGATTTTGTTGAGTTGTGGAAAGAGAATAAGTGGAATTTGTTTCGGTCGATTTTTCATAATTTTATCGATGAAAGTTTCAAGCATTGCTTTATAAGCGTCAGAAAGTCCATAACCACGAAATTCTAAACGAACATCAACAGTTCCATTTTTCTAAAAAATTTAAGGGGGTGATTTATAAAAAAGAAGCCCAAAAAATTACCATTAAATATTCAGAAAATAAAGAAAAATCAAAATTTTCTTCAAGTTTTCCTAATTTAAGTTGATGCAAATTTTTTAAGCGGGGAAGAATTTCAATCATTTTTGCTACAGTATCAGCTTCAAATGGGATCGTTTTATATGTTGCTCTAAAATAATACTGTAATAGTAGAATTTATACTTTTTGTAAAAACTTACAATTCAAATTCTTTAAGATTTTGAAGATTTTCAAAAAGTTTATCAAATGTAACATCAAAACCATTTGAATCAGTAATTTCAATAACAGCAAGTTTTACCTTTTCTACAGTACCAGATGCCGTAAGAAGTTGATATTGATAAAATGTTAATTGTTGAGACGATAAATCCAAAATACGAATATCAAATTTAGCAATCTTTCGAATAACCAAATATGATGAATGCGGATTTTCAGCTGCACCAAAAGAATTATATATCCATAATTTAGAAGCTTTCTTTGGAGCAACAACTTTCCCATCACTTGTCATTCTGAATTTTTGCATACCATATCCAAAAATTTTATCAACAGGATAGAGGAATTTTTTTGGGAAAAAGTAATGGCAAGTTTGAATTAATTTCTTCCAGGCTTTACCGCTTGAAGTTTCGATAATATACTTTATCATTGGGTAATGAAATGGAAAAAGTTGTGGACGAGGATGTTGAAAAGTATAAACTAAATCTTTAGCAAATGGTATGTCAGGTGCTAGAGCAAGTTTTAAATCTGTTATATCCATATTTACTGCTTTTAAACTAAAAGAAAAATGCTTGAAGCAGTGTTCCCGTGACGCCGACGCCGGCGTCGGCGTCAGTGAATTGTGGTCGGCGTCGATGGCGTCGACGCCGACGCCTAAAAATTTCATTGTTATGAATAGTAAAACTTTTATTTTTGTATTTGTTAGAATTAAAATTCTTTTTTAAAATTTGAAATATTTTCTAATTATTCCGACACCTCCAAAGCATCATACATTTTTTTTCAACGATATCCGGCATTACTTTTTCTTTTTTGACATGCAGTTGATTTTTTCACACATTTTGACAAATGTACGTCTTATGAGACACACTGCCTCGTGCGACAAATAGAAAATTCTTGTCCCTCTATCGTGAATCTTTTGCCACGTTTTTGAGACGCTATTTAGTTTGTTATAAAAACGCAGCTTTTGACGATATAAAAACGAAAATATGGTTATTTTTATATTGAAATTAGATAAATTACATCTTCTCATAATTAAGAGTCATATTGAATTGTTTTTTAAATTTTTAAGCAACGCGTTTGTTAAAAAAGAGACGACAAAAGAGGGGAAATGAAACAACGCGTGGAAAAAAGGAGAGAAAAGAAAATAACGCCGCTTTTTTTCCTCTAACATGTGCATTATAAATGTATTAAATATTTTTTCCCAAAGGAAAAACACGACAATGAGGACAACCGTATGATGATATGGATTCTTCTTCAAAAAGAGACCTGTCATGTCCAACAAGATATATTTGTTTTTCAAAGTTTTCACTCCTTTGTTTTTCAAGTCCGTCATTCAGACGTTATTTTCGTTTGTAGAACTAAAAACTTTTTTTGTCGCACTATCATTGTTAAACTCGCTGGCAGAGAGAATGCCTCAGACGACGAAAAAAAACCAAAGAGGATTTTTTAATTTTTTTCCAATAATTTTTGTCTTTTTCTCTCTGTTAAAAGCAAGAAAAATTCAAGTTCAGATAAACTTTTCATATTTTTGTTAAAAAATTACAATCTTCTAAATTTCGATTAATCTTTAAGTTTACTAAAATGGCTTTAGTGAATGTTAAATCAAAAAAATAAAAAGTATCCGCAAAAAGAACTTTAAAGTATTGATATTACTAGATAAACTCTCTGAATTTTCATAGCTTAAAAACCATTATTTTACCAAAATAAAAATAGTCTAAACAACAGGATAATGGTTTCAATGTTTTATTTTAAAAAAGTCATCAAAACCCTTTTTTTTAAAACACATAATACTACAAACTCTAAAATGTTGTTTTTTAAACGGGCCTGTGTGCACTCTTATAACACACCATTTAACTTTACTATCATAAAAACCAACCTTTATTTTATGCATTTATTTTGTTTGAGTCCAATGGTTTCTGCTCTGTTTGTCTGTTCGATTGACTTGTTGGCAGTTGAGGTAGCAGCAACAAAACAGAAAAAATAAAAAATTCAGCAGACCAGTCATTTTTTTAACATTTCAGAGTTTCTTTTTTATTTTTTATTAATTCACGTTTGTGTGCTAAAAAGGCAGTTTTTTTTTAAATTAAAAAAAGTACTTTTTGTAACGGTGTATAGACGTTGCATAGTTACAATGAAACAGGTTATTTTTTACTAAAATCTTTAGTATGTTTTAGAATTAATATTTTTCTTGACATTGTGAGATACAGAGCCTTAATTTATTAGGGGCTTCAAGGTCTTGTAAACATAAAATTTTAAAATGGCTAACCTATTAATTTTCAACTTTTCACCTTAACTTTAAATTCCAAACTAGATAAAATCAGAACTTTTACGAAATTTTTTAAGGAAGAGTGCCCTCTCAAACTTTGATGAATTCATGACATTGCTAGAGTATAAAGCTTTAGGACACAATATAGGAACTAGTAAAAGTACACACTCAGTTTAAAAAGGTTTCAGAGTAAACGTAAAAAACAAAGAGGGTAATAGAATAATGTTGTACTGTAAATTTTATAATATGTCTGAATTAATACCTTTTTATTACATAGTTATAAAAACAAACTCTAACTATATTTTTCAGATGCTACCGCTTTTACCATTAATTATTTGGCTTTCTGTTTTATTAACCGGTTCTTTTGGTAAAAATGATTTTACAGCTCTTAAATGCTCAAATTGTATTGAGAAATGTCCAATATTGCCACATTCTTGCTCATATCGTGTTATTGATGAATGTAATTGTTGTGAAATTTGTATTGTACAAGGAAATGAAAATTGTGCCAACGATGGATATGTATGTATGAATGATCGTTATTGTAATATGGTTAATTTTGTAATCAAAAGCGGATATTGTATTAACGGTATAAAAGAAATTTTTTAAATTTTATCAAATATTTTATCCTTGGGCCCATGCAATACTTTCCTATTATTTTTAGAAACGCTTGATGTAGAAGCATTTAAAAAAGCTTTCAATAATTTGGACAGCTACGGCACAGATTTTTTTGAAGCTTTGTCAATTGGATCCGATATTGTTGGAGTTGTTTCTCCAGAAGCTGGAGCAGTTTCAAATTTAATTACAAAAGCAGTCAAAACAACTATTGCCGTAAGTAACAAAGTTTAAACGTTTTTCTCTTATATAATAAATTTTAGCCGGATACACAAGAATACAAAGCTTTAACCAACATCCATTTTTTTTTGGTAAAATTTTATGAATCAATTAACAAAAAAATTGATCGCAGATCAGAATCAGAATCACTTCGTAATATGGAAGAGCAATATCAAAAAGTATGACTTTTCAATGTCAAAACACATTAAATTCATTGTTTTCAGGAAATCAGCATTAAAGTTGCTATCATTGAAAATGTTTTTAAGGGAATTGCTGCTCAAAAACATATTGTATCAAATGAAACGTTCCATAAATATTGTACAAATTTATTGGAATATCCACCAGCTTTAATACAAGTTTGTTTAATTACATCTTTCCAAAAAATGAATTCCTTTTGATTATTTTGGATCAACTGGGGTCAAAATATATTTTGACTTTAGTCAGAAAAATCAAAAATTTTACACGCATTTGTGTATATCATTTTTCTTTCTTTGAAACCGTAATAACGTTATATGAAAATTTCAGTATATTAAAGAAGAGTTTGTTACTAATTGTCCACTTGATGAAATAAATACAAAAAATCAAAATTATCGTGATTTCTTGACAATTTTTATTGATTTTGAAAAAAATTTGCCACAAAAATTTCGAAATTTAAAAGAATATGTTGCAATTAAACAAGGTAAATTTAGAATTAATATATTCTTCGGTTTTCGGTTTTTAGGTTTGTGCAAAATAACTGAAAATTCCATTTTTCGCTTTTAAGTCATTCGTAACGTACTCACGTTTTTTGCAATGTGTGTTTGTCCAGTTAACAAAAAATGGAGCATTTTCATGTCAAAAAAGCAAATGAGTTTTACCGAATTTCAGTTTCGGTAAACCGTACCGAAAACCGGAAAAACCACCGGTGTCCATGACCAAAGAAGATAATAACTTTAAAAAATTTTTGTTTGACATAAGTTTTTATTACATTAATAATTCATGATAACTACTAACTGACCGTAGACGTTTCCAACTCAGGTCGGAGTTAAGGCCCCATATTTTGCCAGTATACTCACCTACCATAGGGATAGTTAACGGCAAAATATGAGCTGCCGAATGCCAGCACTCTGGTTTTAATAGAGGCAAGAAGTGTTAAAAGTAGCAGGCGATGACAATATCAATATCAGACGGGACATCTTTATTGGGCATTGTTTTAGCCGAAATATAATTTATATAACATTTCTAAGCTGTTTCTGTTGAACAAATAACAAAATTTTGATTCCTGATGTAATATTTTAAAATTTGTGTTTTTTGGGTTTAGAACCCGGCTCACAATTATAAGATGAAATTTAAAAAACTGACTCTTGAATATTAATTTTACTATTTTTTCAACATAAACAGCATAGAAATGTATTATAAATTATATTTGGGCTAAAACAATGCCCAATAAAGATGTTCCGTCTGATACTGATATTGGCATCGCCTGCTACTTTTAACACTTCTTGCCTCCATAAAACCCAGAGTGTTGGCATTCGGCAGCTAATATTTTGCCGTTAACTATCCCTATGGTAGGTGAGTATACTGGCAAAATATGGGGTCTTAACTCCGACCTGAGTTGGAAACGTCTACGGTGAGCAAAAAATATATTATTTCAACAATTTCTAATTTCGTTTTCAGATATACTTTCATCACTAACATCAATGAATCAAAGTTATGCCACAGATGTTCAAAAATTATTAAAAAAAGGTAGCTTCCACCACAACTATTTTTTATTTTTAAAAAAAATTTTTTAGAACTTATTGCTACAACAAATGCAACAGAAATGTCACAAATTTTATTATCATTAGAAAATATTGCTTATGATTCTGGTCCAATTTCTAAGTAAGTTTTTTTTGTAAAGAATAAATAATACACCTTTATTTAATTTTCAGCTGTTTTACAGAAGTTATTATTGAAACTTTACATTTTGAACGGCAAAAAATTTTCAATTCTTTATATTCTGTTTATGAAGATCTTATCGAACTTGTATGTTTTTATCAAGCATTTTAGCAATAATATGATATTAATATTCGAAAGAGGATTAGATGTTGCTAAAATAAAATCAAAAATCCCGTTCTCTTTGAGTGGCCATTTTTGATTAACAAAAAGGGGATCATGCTTATAATAGTAGTGTAATCGTAGGGTTTTCTAGAAAAAATGAAGGGGTAGGAGGCGAAAAAGAGAACAGTATCAAATATACGTATTAACAACAATTACTTTGTTCAAAATAAAAGCTCTTGCTAGACATGTTTGTCCCTCATTTTGAGATTACAGCATTTATAAAAACTGATTGTCTTCTTTTTAAGCTTCTTTCAACTTGTCTTTGTGCTGACGAAACTGCTGATTCAAATCCCGCTATCAGACAAAATATTATTGATGCTGCTGTTGGAGAAGTTAAGACTATTGCTAGACATATTGCAAAATATGTAAAAACAAAATTGGTGAGCTTTTCAAAAACTATTATTTCATTCAAAACTGCAATGTTTTAGGATGCATCATGGTCTGATGGAACAATGAAAGCTTTAATTGATGGAAAACTGAATAATTTTGATTTGGAACATCCTGAAAATTGGAATAATCATGCAGGAGAACTTCAAAGTTATTTAAATTCAATTGGTTCATTTGAGTAAGTTTTTTTTAAACATTTATCTTAATACTCATCTTTTTTTTTTTGCACATACGACAAATTCAAAAAATGTAGCACTTGAAAGGCCTTTAAGAGCTTAACCTCATAAAGCAAAAATTTTTGATTTTTGTAATAAATGTAACAAACTAACACCCTTTTGCACAACTGAACATAGCATTAATTATTTTCTTATCAGATAAATAATACAATTATAAATTTTTATGGATACTCTGTAAAAAAGATTTAAAGCCCTGACAATGTTTTAAAAAATGTTCAGCTGTAAAGTAGCAAAATAATTTTTTTTTGGATTTTGATTTAGTAAGAAAAAATTAATTTTTACACTTTATCGGAATTTGACCATAACTTAATATTTATTATTTTAGTTACAAATATCAAGTTCTTATTACCGAAAAATTTGAAATTCTCCTTCAACGATTTACACATGGTAACACAGAATTTTATATGGAAATTTTTAATGTAAATCATGCTGACATTTATATTTCTCGCTTTAAAACTGGATTAAAAGATCATGCAAGACGTGTTAAAAAATGGTTTGATAAAAATTCTGGCAAAATCTTACAAGTTCTTGAGTAAGTTATTAAATATTAAAATCAGTGTTTAACCGATTCCGATTCTCGATTCCAATCCCGATTCCGATTCCTTATAAGAGGATCGGAATCGCGATTCCATCGATTCCGATTCCGATTCCGGAATCGATT
>CABFKO010005092.1:0-15045 GCA_901766855.1 Panagrolaimus sp. ES5
AATTTTAATTTTTAATAAATTAATTTTAAGAAATATGAAATTGATTTTTGAGGAACATAAAATTTCCATTTGAGACCACAAGAATGATGCAACAAAATTTAAAAATTCGATATAAATATTAAATTGATGTGAATGTCTCAAATAGAATTTTTAAAGCTTTCTAAAAATTAGCTTACCATTAAGCTTGAGCAAGCTTTTTCACAATCTGCTTTTGTATCAAAGCGATTACTATTTCCACCGCATCCCCGATGGAAGAATAATTTGCATTTTCGATCTTTAATACTGTAGAAATATTGTAAATTTGTTAATGGCTGTGGTTCATCTTCACGGCATTGTCGGCCTTCAGAAGGTCTTAGCTGGCACATACTTAAATCAAAGACTTCTTTATAAATTTTTTTTGTTGATTCTCCATCAATTTCAAATGGATCTTCTTGTGAAGATGTTTGAATTTGTACATGATCATTTTCGGTTCCAATTGCTGTGGAATCATTGGGACGTTGAGTATGAAGTTTATTTTGTCGTGCAAATGGCTTTAATCTCATGTGTGCATATGGACCTTTTTCTTCTCCTTCATTTGTTGGCATTGCGGCAGGTTGAACTTGTGCAGGTGAAACAGAATTTGGTTCAGCTGGATTTTCTTCAATTGCAACTTTATCTGGTTTTGCATCAAGCTGTGAATCAGTAGCAGCAGCAGGAGCAGTTTCAGATGTTTCAGGTCGAGCCCCTGGCATTGCATCATCTGCTTCATCATAATGTCCTTTTTCAACACCTTCTGATCCACCTGGAGCATGGAATTCTGCATTGCTTTCATCTACAGCTCCCATCATATTTTCAAAATCTTCCATTGCTAAAAATTAATGATTTATTTTATTTTTAACATTTTATGCAAATATAAACTTACTCATTCGAGTTTTTGGTTTTGGAGTAGCAAGTTTTGGAGGTTTTGGATCACTTGGAAGTGAGCCACGTTCAACAACCTCCCCGGGATTATGACGACGATGTCCAAAGTATGGTGCAATTACAGGTGGTTGTGGAATATTACTTCCTTGAAGGGTCATTGGGCAGCAGAGTCGACTATTTCGATCAGGATCAATTGAACAATAATATCCTCGAGGGCAAAGTTCATGTCCATCAAAGCCAGATCCGCACATCTTTGTTTTTCCATCTTTTTCTTCTAAAGCATCGGAGCCATCTGGACAAATGTTATCTGGTAATCCAAAGGTTGTGGAAGATGGGGCAGAAGTTGTGGCGGCATTTGATTCTTGGGCTGGTGCTGCTTCAGCTCCGGTAGCAGCTGGTGCAGAAGCTTCAGGGGAAGAAGAATGTTGTTCATGTTCAGGGGCTGCATGTTCGGCATGTTCAGCATGTGCATGTCCGTCTTCATGAGCATGTTCATGAGCATTTGTTTGTGAAGCACCGCCAGCATTTACACCAGCATTTTCAGCATCATATCCTGTTGCAGCATGTTCAGTGGCAACTCCATGAACAGCATGATGATGTTCATGTTCATGATGGTGATGATGATGTTCACCACCTTCAAATTTACCTGCAGCATTAATAAACGGTCTTCGACGGATTTCTCGATTAACATTTTGTGAAAGGATTGTTTGAAGATCAGGAATATCATCAGGGCAGCAAACATCTGGAGGTCCATTTCGGCAATAATATCCTCTTGGACAACCAATTGAATCAGTTTGATTTCCACAAAGTACTGGAGCATTATCTCCAAGTGGAAGTTTTCCGCCTGGGCATCGACCTGGAGGAACTGGAGCTTCAGTTGTGGTAATAACAATTCCAAGTTTGCATCTTTGATTACATTCATTTTGTGTAATAAAGTTATTTGAATTTCCATTGCATCCAGAATAATAGAATAATCGACAGGTATCAGTTTTAATGTCATAGAAATATCGAAGATGTGCATCATTACAATCACCTTCTTCCACATCTTGTGTACATGGATTTACTCGGAGACGAGCTAATGCATCAACAGAACCAGCTCTTGAAATTTGTTTAACTGGTTTATCATCAAATCTTAAAGGTTTGGTGATATGATCAATAGAGAAAGATGATGGTGGAATTCCGCCAGCAGAAGTTTGTCGCTTTCTTCGAATTGCTCGAATATTTAATGATGTTGGAACAGATTTATATCCATGTTTAACTTCTTCACCATCATATCCACCAAAGATATGTTGATCATATGGATCATCAGTATTTGGGCAACAGAAATAATCCATTCCATTGAAATAGCAAACACTATTTTCAGGGCATTGATCTTTTCCTGGAAGGCACATTACAGGTCGGCCATTATCATATAATTTTGCTTGAAGCCCATTTGGACAAACTGGAATTCGTGGAGATTCTTCTGGAGCTTCTTCTTCTTCCGTTTCATCAGTACTTTCTCCATTAAATGTTTTAACAGAGTCAAGATCTTTATCAGTTAAATGCTCAGAAATGAAATCACCATTTGCTGTTCGAATTCCTTCAGCTTTTGCATTGGCATTATCTAATCGTTTTCCACTGCTATAATCAATTGTCATTTTTGGGGATGGTCCAAGCATGGGAAGATGTGAATCTGCGGTTGGAACCATTCCAACTTCAGCGGGGATTGCATTGTAATTATTATTTGCATTTCCATGGCCTTCAGAGGCAGCTGGAACTTCTGCAGGTACTTCAGTTTCAGTTTCCATTCCTACAGAACCGGTTGATTCACTTCCACCTTCAACAGTTTCATCAATGGATTCATATTTTGCACCAGATTGTCCATGTGTTTCAGCAGTTGCAGATGATGAACCATGATTTGATGTTTGATGACTTTCAACATTATTTGTAGCTTCTCCTTCAACATGCATACCTTCATTTGTGTTGGATACAGATCCATCAACATTTTCCATATCAACAGTGTTAGATGATTCTCCGTTATTTTCAACATTTGTTTGTTCAACTTTTTCCCGAGAACCAATAGCAGCAGCATGATTAATTCCTTGTTCAACATCAGGTGCTTCATAATTTCCACGGCCAACTGGAATTCCAGCCGCATGATTAAATGATTCTTCTTCACCTTGATTATTTGAAGATGATGATGGTTGTACTGGGGCAGTATGAGTTGGAGGTGCAACTGGTGCAACAGGGGCAGATGGAGCAACTGGTGCTGGGGCAGCTTCATTTCCATGTTCTTGTCCTTGACTGTTATATCCTTCACCTTCATCACCTCCTTCAACATTGCTGTTAGAACTGGAAGAGGAAGAAGCTGCTGGAGCTTGAGCAGAAGAAACAGAAGAAGTTGGAGCATGTGCTGGAGCAGCTGGTGCAACGGGTGCTGGTGCAGCTGCTTTTGGTTCTTCAATACCATTATATTCTTCTCTCAATGGTGGAGTAGCTGGAACATATTGATTGACATCGACGGATGGAGCATGGGGGGCAGTAGCTGGAGCAGGACCAGATGCTGGGGCAGTTGGTTGCTTTTCTGCTGGTGCACTTGCAGTTGGAGCGTTTGGAACTGGGGCAGGAGCGCTATCAGGTCTAAAATATACATATTTAATTTAATTTCAAATTTAACAAAAAAAAATGTATTACAATGTATGAACAGGTGATGGAACTCCTGCACCACCCTCATAACCTTCTTGTGCAGTAAGAGAACCATGAGCAAAATTAGTTGGCAATGGCTTTTTATCCGTTTCTTTATGATTCTTTCTTGGAGGTGGTTGTGGAACTTGTTCAACAAAGTGTCCATGTACAGCTAAAAGATATGTTTATTTGATATGCAAATTTTTTCATTTTTATTTCAAACTTACGTTTGCAAGAAAGATCACAATCTTTTTGACTGCTAAATTGATTATCATTTCCACCACTTCCACGGAAGACCATTTGTTCACAGCGAAGATTTCGGCCATTAAAATACCATTTTGGATGATATCCAATTCCAAATCCTTCATCCTTTGGCCAATTGCATCGTTGTGGGAGGACGGCACTAATTGAGGGAACACATTTTGCTTCACAAATTGCTTTATCAGCAAAATTATTTGCATTTCCACCGCATGAACCATATGTAAATTCTTGGCAAGAACCTTTTTCAGCATTATAGAACCATCGAGAAACAAAGTTTCGGCATTTTCCAGAATCTGGTGGCATTACACATGCGTCAGAATCAAAATCTGGCTTTTCTGGTGGTCCAAATACTGCAACTTTTTCAGCAACAGAATTTGTTGGAGGTGGTGAAACTGTTGTAGGACGGAAAATTGGACGAGGAGTAAATACTGGAGCAGGTTGGGGTTCAACCATTTCGTCATGATCAACTTCATCAACAACTTCAACAACAGGTGGTCGAGTTGCTGGTGGAGTTGGAGGGCGAGTTGCAGGTCTTGGTTGAACTAAAAAAATTTATCTTTGATAAATTTGCATAAATGCTTTCAAAGCTTTTTTTGCAATTTTTATAAAATTGTTAGTTTAAAACTGCCAGTTAAATTTAAAATGTATAAAATATCAAAAAAGCAGATAAGTGATAAGTGGTTGTTTGGTGTTAATGGAAAAAGCGTGCAAAAAATGGAAAAAATGGTATTCCCAAAATGATATGAAAGTGATGTGAGACCTGTGAATGCTTCATTGATGATGTTCTCTTCCACAGGCTCTGAAGGGGGGATTGAAAAGGAAGGAGGAATAGAAGGAATGGGTTCAGGGCTAGATACAATAACAACAGGGGAAGACTGCGTTGAAGAAGATTGAGTTGCTGCTGCTGGAGAGGATTCGGTTTCAGTTCTTTCAGTGGTTGTAACAATTTCAACATATTCTTGTTTGTTGATATTCAAATTTTGTTCGCTGCCGGAAGAATGGAATGAAGTTTGAACATTTTGATGTAAAATTTTTGTTTCTTCAGATTTATCTGATTTTTGTTCAACTTTTTCAAAAGTTGTGTGTGAAGATTGATGAATTACAGTACCAGCAGGGGCAGAAGGTTCTTTGGATTCAGATGGCACAACAAAAATTGGTCTTGTTGGAACTCTTTGAATTTCAGGTTCAACAACTTTTATTTCATTTTGAACACTTGTTTTAACGCCTTGACTTGATTGAGAGATATTGGAAGAGTGATAATGAGTTTCAACATTTTTGGATGAAGAACTTGAAGTTTCAATTTGGATATTTGGAATTTGGTGAATTTCAACAGTTTCTTTAATAATTTTAATAGGAATAGTTTGCACTTGTGGAGTAGTTTCAATGGGTTGAGATTCAGAAGTTTGCACAGGTGTAATTATAGTTGTGGGTGGACTTTGAGAAGCTTCTGGAGCAGTTGCAATTGTTGTTGATGGTCTTTCAGGAATCAATTCTGTTTTTGCAGGTTCAGCTGTTGTTGGAACTTCTGAAACTTCTTCTCGTCTTTCATGTGGAATAACAACTTCTTCAAGCATTCCATGTGGATGATGTTCTTCAATATCTCCTTCAATTATTGGTGCTAAAATTTTTTCTTCAGTTTGTGCAGGTTGAGATAAAGGTTTTGAAGTCGTTGAAATTGTTTTAACTTCTTCAATTGTAGTTGTAGTAGTTGATGGATGAATTGGTTGGATTCTGATAAGTTTTCTCGTCGTTGTTGTTGGAATATCAGTTGTTGATGCTTGTATTTCAGCTTCTATTGTTGATTGCTGAATTGGTGGCTTTGTTGAGGGATTTGATATTTCAATCCTTTCATGTTTTTCTGCAAAAATTAATCTTGATGGAAGTGTTGATAAAGTTGGAGGAGATCTTGGAGGTGTTGGAGATGGATTTGTTGAACCTTCAACTTCAGCTTGATTTTCAATAACCGTAACAATTGGTTGTTGAACAGTATTTTTATCTACAGTAATCCATTCTTTAACAACTTCGACTCTTTCAACTGGAACATTTTCAATTTGAACAGGTTCAGAAGTTGAAAATTCAACTTTTACATTTTTGGCATTTCCACTATTTCCATTACTGCTTTCAGTCAAAACCTTTGTTATTGTATTTTCACCCCGATGACCAATTACCCTTTCTTCCCCTTCACTTTTCTTACCTTTCCCATCAAAGACACTATGATGAGGAATAATTGTTTCTTCTAATAAAGCCTTTTCCATTTCTTTATTTATTGGAATATTTACAAAGCCTTCGGGTAAAGCAATTGGCTTTCGACCAACAGATCTATCAGATCCGCCATCAATAACTTGCAATCTAATAATATTGTTTTCAAGTGGAGTTTGGGGTTTACCTAAATTTTTCTGCTCCGGAATCTTTGAAGGTTCAATTGCATTTTGAGAATTTGATTTTTCACCAAATACTCGATATTCATTAACATTTGATGTTGGTTTAACTTCTGCATTATTAATTTTTTGTTTTGCTACTTCAACATTTTCTTTTACTGGAGCTGAAGTTGATGTAGCTGTAATATCACTAATTTCGTAGGTTTCTGGAACAGATTGCACTTTTTCAACTTCTTTGTTTTCTTCTGCACTTTTAGTTATTTCTTCTTCATTTGTATTTGAAGTTGTTTCATCAACTTTTGGTTGTACAGATTCTGAAGAAGCTTTGTTCAAAACAACTAAACTTTCTTCAGGTTTTTCAGAAGTTGTTTCATAATTTGCTGCTGGTTTTTGTTCTTTAATTTTTTCTTTTGGTGTTGTTGCTTCAGGTTTAAGAGTAGGGAATTTTGTAGTTTCTTGTTGAGTTTCTTCGTAGCCACCAAAATTTGGTGCTTGTGATGCTTTTACTGTAGTTGACTCAGGTGAAGCTGAAGCTGATTGAGTTGTTGGCGCTGCTGTAGTTGGTGCAGGTTCTGATTTTTCCACTACCGGCACAACAGGTATTTCTGGTTTTTTAACTTCTTCAGGGCCACTTGAATATTCATGATTAACAGGTTTACTTTCAGGTTGAGGTTGAACATTGGATTTAACACTTTCAGGTCCACTTGCATATTCATTATTAATTTTTTCATTTACTGGTTTCTCAGGTGCTTTGGGTGGAACAACTGGTGCAACAGATTCAGGAGTTTCACGTCCATATTCATCTGGTACACTATTTGTTTGAGGTGTTGTAGAAAGAAGAATTGGTACAAGGGGTTCAATCTTTTCAGGTTTTGTATTAACAATTTCAGGAGCCTTTGGGGGTGCAATTGGTGCAGCTGTATTTTCAACAATATTAGAATATTCATTGTCTACTTCTTGATTAGTTGGTTGGATAATTCTTGGTGGTGCAATTGGCGCAGCTGGTTGAACATTTTCTGTATTAATTTGTTTGATCGGAAGTCTCGTCAATGTTGGGATAGTTGTTGGAATTTGATGAGGAGGATGACTTGTTGCAGCAAAAATAGGTACAAGATTTTCAGGTTTGTTTTCAGCAACCACTGGGATAATTGTCGTTGATGGCTGTTGAGGTGTTGCTGGCCATTGGTGTTGTTGTACAACTGGTACTTCTGGCTTAATAGGTTGAATAACAATGTGATGATTATCTTTTTGAGTTGGTGGAATTTCTTCCATTCCGTATGAGCCACCTGTTGGCTTTCGAGTATTTGCTGGCCATTGATCTTGTGGATTAACAGGTTTTGTAGCACTTGGTTGAACAGGTCCAAAACCTTCCCGAGGTCGAGGGGATGGAGGAATATAAGGATTAAAATCGGTTCTAATTGGAGGGGTTGGAGGTGTGTATTCATTTTTAACAACCTCAGGAGTTGGGGGTAAAGCTTTTTCAAAAGCTGCTTGATTGAAAGTTGGCTGAGCAAATTGTCTATTAACATCCGGTAAAGGAAGTTTTGGAGGTAAAGTTGGAATTTGAAATTGTGGCTGTTGTGCGATTGGTTGAAGTGGCACCGGCCGTTCAATAGGTCGTTGTGGATGTGGCCGTGGTTGTGGTGGCGGTGGTGATTGTGCTGGAAGAATAGCGGCATTGTTTTGCGAAACAAAAGTATGCTGATTTTGTTGTTGTGAATGAGAATTAAACTGAGGAGGTAAAGCTGGTGCTGGTTGAGGGGGTAAAATAGGGTTTTGAACAAAAACGGGAGGTTGTGGTGCAGGGGGTGGTGTAAAACCAGTATTAAATTGTCTAACAAAAGGTGGGTTAGTTTGTATAAAATTATGATGTTGTTCTTCACGCCATTGAGTTTGAATGTTTTGTTGTGGAGGATTTGTTTCAGCTTTTTGTGGCACAAAAGTTGAAGTTAATACAACTTTTGTAGTAGTTGGTGGCACAGTTGTTGGGACAAAAGAGGATTCAAACCGAGGAGGGGGAATAGTTGTAACGACTTTTGGTACCCAAACCGTAGTTGTTGGCGGTGCTGTTGTTGGTTTTTCAGTTGTCGAAGGATTATTATTAACAAAGCGTGGTGGCTCAAAAGTGCTAACAACTCTAGGGATTTCAACAGCTCTTGGTGGCTGTGTTGGAACCCAGAGATTAGGTTGTGGTTGATGTTGAGGAATAAACTGTTGCTGCCTTGGAGGTTGCGGCGCCGGCGCAGCAAAAGATGTTGGAAGATGTTGTACAGGTTGTACATTGTGTTGCTGATGCTGTTGATGTTGAATAATTTGTTGTGAGTGCAAAGAAGGAGGCGGTTGTGCAAAAGTATTTTGTTGTGCATTCCAATTATTATTTGGCACAAAATTAGGTATAAAATTAGGCTGTATAGTGCTTTGAATAAAAAGCGGTGGTGGAGGCTTTGTAGGTAATGAAATCGAAACAGTACTTGTTACAAATGAAGTTGTGGATGGTTCTCTTCGAGGGGGTTGTGTATGAACAAATGTGGTTGTTGGTGAAGGTGGAGGTGTTTGGGTTGTTGATGGTTGGGTTGGAACAAAAATGGGTGCTGGGGGAGGAGTTTGTAGTGGTGAATGTGGTCGAGGTGGTCTCGTTTGAACAGTCGGTGGTGGAGTGGTAGACGAAGGGAATGTTACAACAGGTGGTGGAGTTTCAACAACAACCTCGTCAATTTCAACAATAGGTCGTGGAACTCCTAAAAAATTAAGAGTGTGCATTTTTTATGTGCATAAATGTGTTACAAGGTTTTGTTAAGAAAATTTGCATAAATGTTAGAAACAAATTTGCACTCAAAATTAAAACTTTTAACTTACTTGAAAATCTTGCACAATGAATTTCACATTCTCTTCGAGAGAAGAAATGATTTCGATTTCCTGCGCATCCGCCGTAACTGAAGGGTTCACATTCACCTTGTTGTTCATTGAAATGCCATCTTTCAACAAATGATTTACATGGTCCAGGATCAACAGGTTGTGTACATTTTTCTCCTAAATCTGCAATAGTTGCTCGGGGTCGTTGAGGTTGAAGGGGTTGGGATGGTCTTTCATCAGTATTTGTAACTCCTTCAATAACTGGTTGAACAATATTATTAGCTAAAATGAATTAGGTTAAATTTTAAACAAGATTTTCAAAAATAATTGCTTACTATTAAACCGGGGAGCAGGAGGTGATGGAGGAGCTGGTGGAGATGGTGCTCGAATTGGTGCAGGTGGAGATGGAGGAGCTGCAGGTCGTTGTGGAATAAATGTTCGTGGAGGTTGAGTTTGTTGAGGCACTTGTTCAGGTTCAAAACGACGTGGAGGAGCAGGTTGATGGGGTTGTTGAGGTGCTGGGGGTCGAGCAATTGGTTGTTGTGGGGGGATGAATACTTCTGGCTCCTGAGTTGTTGTGGTTGGAGCAGCTTCTGTTGGGCGTGGAGGGGGTGGTTGTCGTGGCATCGAAACATCTGGAGATGGTGGAGGTGGTCCAGAAACTGGATTATTGGGTCTTGATGGAGGAAGTGATTGTGGTGGAAGTTGGTTTGGAAGAACTGGACAAACACATTCCTTGCAACCACGACGATTTGAGAAAATAATACATGGCTCAACACATCGTTCAACGTCAAGTGGGGGACATGATGGTTCAGGTTGGAAGTCTATAAATGTTTTACTAATTAAAAAGTTTCTACACAATAGAAATCTTACTTGGAATAATTGGTGGATGTTGAGGTGGTGGAGGACAACTACAGAAGGGACATCCTCGAACATCATTAACAATTTGGCATCGAGATGTATCACAAGCTGGAGGGGGAGGGCAACGAGATCTAACACAAGCTGTTCGACATTCGGTAATTGTTGCAAAATTATTTCCATTTCCACCGCAACCGCCATATTGGAATTGTCGGCATTCATTACTTTCACCATCATATGCAAATCTATGGAAAATACCTGAACATTCTCCAATTTCAATTGGATGATCACAAATATTTTTGGTTGGAGTAATTTCTAAAAAAAAGATTGGAATTGGTAAAATTTAATTTTTTGAGTTAAAACTAAAAAAAGTAAAAAAGCTTTCCAAGTCACATAAAAACAGCTAAAATAAAGAAATGTGAAAAATAAAAAAGTAAAAATAAAAGCAAGGAAAGATTTAAAACCAAAAAAAGTAAAAGAAAAAGAAGCATTTACGCAAAGTAACATTTAAAGCCGTTGAAGCAGTAGTTGGCAAAGTTGGATCCGGACCTTTTTGTGGAACGCATTTTTTTCGGCATTCACTAATTGTTGCAAAATTATTGCCATTTCCACCACAACCGGTATATGCAAATTGATGACAATCATTTGTTGATGGTTCAAAGGCATATCTCATAAATGTTCCAGAACAATCTCCAGCATCAACAACCGTTTCACAAACATTTACAACTTCTGGAAGGGGTTCAGGTTTTGCAACTATAAGATTTTATTTTTATTGTATTTAATTATGATTAAATTAAATGATTTACCTTCAATATGACAAATGCTTAAACATTCTTCCATGCTTGCAAAATTATTACCATTTCCTCCACAACCAGTATATGCAAAAGATTCACATTTACGATTTTCATTATTCCAAAGCCATCGAACAAATTGTCCACCACATGATCCTTCATCTCTTGGATGTAAGCATCGATCATTTGGTAATTCAGGGGTAGTGACAGTTGGGAAGGTTCGAACTTCAATTTCTTCTTCTCTTGGAAGATGGAATGTTGGTTGAGATGGTCGTTGTTGAATAACTCGTTCAGTTGTGGTTGAAGCTTCAGTAGTTGTTGTTGTTGTTGGAGGTCGAGTAGGTGTTGGGGTTGTTGTGGTTGGAACTTCAGTTGTGGTAGTAGTAGCTTCAGGGGTTGTAGTTGTTGGTCTTGGGGTAGTTGTTGTAGCTCTTTCAGTGGTTGTTGAAATTGGTTGAACTTGTTTATTCTCAACAAATGGAACTTGGGGAGGTGGGGGAGAATCACCAGAAACTTTTGCGCCACAAGTTTTTTCACAATCTTCAACTCGGGCAAAATTATTGTCATTACCTTCACAGCCACCATAAAAGAAATATTTGCATTCATTTAATTCTTTGTTAAAATAGAATCTCAATTCATAACGATCACATGGTCCTCGCTCTTTTGGAAGCCCACAAGCAGCTGCTCCAACACCAGAATGTAAAACTCCAACAACAGATTTTTCATCATCTGGACAACAGACAGATGAATGTTGAATTACATTACATTTATATCCAGCAGGGCATTCAGTTTTGGCACAATTAATTAGTTGTCCTTGTGAAGTTCGAAGAGCTTCTTTTCCTTTATGGCATTTTCCAGCTTCTTTTGGTGGAACACATCGATTTTCGCATGCTGCTTTGGAGGCATAATTATTTCCATTTCCACCACATCCAGAATAGAAGAATTGTTGGCAAGATTGTGTTGCTTCATCATAATAGAATTTAGGGATTGATGAACGGCATGGACCAACTTCGGCACCACCAACGCATTCATTGGTTCGTTGACCAGATGCAGAAATGATTTCTAAAAAAAAGTAAATATGCAAATTTTTAAATTTTTAAAAATTCTAATCAAATATACATCCAGTGAATGTCTCAAATGGAATTTTTTAAAATTTTTGTCATCCTAAAAAACTTACTTTCACAATCTGGTTTTTCTTGTCCAGATTTTGTTCTTGAATTATCAATTTCAATTCCATCAACATTGACACAGAAGCATTCAGATTTATCTTGTTCACATTGAAGTTGTTTAAATTCACCATTTGCAGAACATTCTGGAATGAATCCACCTTTAATCAAGCCTTGCCCTCGAGCATCACGTTGTCGTTGGCATTCAGTTTTTGGGCTAGCATAATCTGAGCCGGTTGTTGATTCAATTCCACCAGTGGCATATGTGAATTCACCAGTTGCTTGTGGAGCTTGGGTATCAGATTCTACAACTTCTCCAGAATTTACAACCAATGAATCAGCTTCTTTTGGTTTTATTGTTGTCGGATTTGTTGCAATTGCTTGTTTAACACAGGCATCTTCACATTCTTCTTTATATCGGAAAAGTTTTGGTTCATTATCATCATTGGCACAATGCCCATATGGATATGAAACACATTCGCCACCTCTTAAATAATATCGCAAAACAAATTGTGAGCGCATTGGGGTTGCGCCATTTGCAGAAGGGCATCTACCACGGAATGGTTGTCGTCGACATGGATTTACATCATCTATAAAAACAACAGGATTTTATATATCCTCCTTAGAATGTCTTAACAAGAAAAAAGATGATGACATACCTGATAGAATACCTTGAATGAGGCAAAGCGAGGCGACTGTTATTGCCGCCAAACGCCAAAACATGGTTATAACCTAAAAAAAAGAGCAACCAAAAATTAAAGATGTTTTTTAAAAAATGGATTCCATTAAAAAAACAATTTGTCACGTTAAATTTAACACCCGAAAAAACACACGATGAACTTTGAAGGAGATGAATGAATGAAATGTAATCAGACCGAAAAGGGATGTATTAGAAGATGGAAGAAAGAGAAAAAAAGGTTTGACCCAGAAAAGTATTATAAATATTTTTTGTGACGTGTTTTTTTTATTCCAAAGGTGATACATGAAAAAACGGGAAGAAGATTAAGATAAACAAGGCTTAATGAAATCTTAAAACGGATATATTTTTTAAAACCTATTAGTGACTCATAAAATAATTTTGACTTTAACCAACACAAAAGTTTTAAACAAATTTAACGAAAAAAATGGAATCCTATTTTTTTGCGTAACAGCGGCAATCACTTGACCTCAGAATACTTTTCGTGATTCCGTATTTTCGATTTTATTCTTTTTTAAAATCTGTTTTATTTTTGCGGTAAAACAATAAAAAAATTTAATTTTATAGAAACCCAATATCCAAATACTAATTAACTTCTTAATTTTTTATCCCTTTAATATTCATCCAAACATTTATATCCAAATATATCCGTAAAAAAGTAAAAATACTGTATATAAAAACAGACAAATTTTTATTTAATCTTTTTGTTTTCTTTTTTTTTTACTTTTCCGATTCCGGTGACTGCATTTTTATCGGGACGAAAAAGGATAAATAAAGGAAAGGAGATCAATCTTCGCTTTTCTTTGGGATATCCATCTTTTCCATTTTCTTCGAAAAAAAAAATGACATGGAAAAAGTGAAAAACAAGAAAATAACAAGATCTAAAGAATATTTATGCACAAAAAAAAGACAGTGCAGTTTTTCACGTTTTTACAGGTCGGTAATCTTTCAAGAAGAGTTTCTTTTTTCTTTTTATTTCTGGAAATACAATTTTTGTAAAATAGACAAAAACATGTTTTAAGAATTTTATGGTAATGATGATGGATTAAAGAAAATTATTGTAATGGGATAATGAATTTTTTTTAAAT
Organism: Panagrolaimus sp. ES5; assembly: GCA_901766855.1. NCBI lineage: Eukaryota > Metazoa > Nematoda > Chromadorea > Rhabditida > Panagrolaimidae > Panagrolaimus > Panagrolaimus sp. ES5. The sequence goes on from CABFKO010005092.1 coordinate 13,657, forward strand.
AAAGAAAACAGGGTTAAAGAAAGGTTATTTATGCGTAAAAAATATATACGAAGGAAGAAAGATTTAATATTTATAAAAAATTTGAGAGAACAAAAATTAATTTTTAACACAAAAAACAAATTTCAAAAATTGTAATTTTAAAATACAGTTGTCTAAGATGAAACAAAAAGACAAACGTTTTGAAAGTCACAAAGAAAAAGAACCTATCATTGACCAAAAAAGGATAGTACTGTTTTTTTGTTCACGACAAATTAAGGTTAAGAGGTTAAACAAATACCATTTCTCATTTTTTCTTCTTCAAAGAACCGCTTGGAACGAAAACGGTTTAAAAGTTTAGAAATACATAAATCCAATAATTTAATAAGGAAAAAAAAACAACTGCTTTAAACTGTAAATATAAACTTTTGAAGGAAGTTAAACAAAAAAAGAAGTAAAAATGAGTAAAGCTAAAGAAAGTTTCTTTCAATCCCCTCTGAATCTACCCCCTTTTTTTTATTAGATCAAGGCAAAAAGTTTTTAAAGGAAAGAAAAAAAAGTAATCAAGATAGAGGTCATGGCACCGATTACCACCCCCTTGTCATCATCCCCGATCCAATATTGAAAAAATAAATAAATTGGGTAAAATAGAAAATGGGAGAGAGAGCTGATATCTCTTTCTTTCACGGTGCCGCCAGAGGAAGAGTTAAAAAAAAGGTAGAAGGAAAGGGGGGATGATAGAAACTGAAAGAAGTAATATTCAAAAAAAAAAAGGGAAGGAATCAAAATATTTGACCGTGACCTACAAGGGCAATGGACGCCTTACCCGGCGGAGCGAAAAAAAAAATAAAGAAAGGAATGAATGAATAAAAAAAAGTTTTGGAGAGGATTTCGTTGCTGCTGAAGACAGACGACAACATTCGGTGCCGTTCTCTTCAGAAGGAAGAAAAAAGGAATAAAGTTTATCTGGCCCTGAACGAGTTTTTTTTGAAAATACAAAAAAAAATTAGGGAAAACGGGCGATAGAAAAAAGGGAAAGACACGGGGGATCAATAGACTAAATAAAAAACGGGAGTTTCTTTTTTTAGTCTTTTGATGATTCTAGGGCAAGTAACAACTCTTTTTAAGGCAAAAAAAAAGAAACAAGGTCGTGTCCGGTGGCGATCGGGGGAGAGAGGGGATGAGTTAGTTACAAATCTTCTACAAGTATCACAGTTTTTTGAAATCAATAAAGCAAAATGTTAAGAAATTAAAAAGCAACTCAAAAACAGTATCCACTATACCTGGACCAAAAAAATATTTTAAAAACTAAATCTCGGTTCAAATTTGGCAAAGTGTTGATAAATGCCAAAAAAATAAAAAAATAAAAAAAGTTTGATTTTTTCAGCTATCTTATATTTTCTTAATTTAAAA
>CABFKO010005103.1:4607-15036 GCA_901766855.1 Panagrolaimus sp. ES5
CGTTTTGTATTACTTATCTCAAAATTCATCGCATAAAATTTTTACCTGAAAATTTAAACACTTTTATAGCTTTCAAAGAATGCAATTTAAAAGTTGAACAATGAAAGACAGTTTTTAGAAGCAACGTCAGCAAGAAAGAAAAGACACGTAAGAGAGAGCGCGAAAAAAATGACACCATTTAAAAAGTTCAAAAAGTGTAGGTTCAATGGATTTCAGTGGTATGGCATTGTTGAAATACTTTTTAATAGTATGAAGGGCATGCTATAAAATTATAATGAAAAAAAGATAATGCAAAAACTGTGTTAAACATGTTAGTATGATTTGTAACTATAGTTTTTTCAAGCATTTTTTATACGCTAATGCAAAAATACATTTTTCTTTTCAAGACTTTTAAATTTATTTTAAACATGGATTTCCAGAAATTTAAAGATCTTACAGTTTTAAATTTGACTAAATTACTCTAATTAAAGCTAAAATATTTAATATTAAAACATTTTAATACCCTCATATAATGCTTTTATCACTTGCAAGGCTTTATCCCGTTGTAAAGTTACCATTTGGTAAACAAATCTGGGTAGAAAAATCACAAATTTATCTTCCAAAAGGTGGAAAGAAACTCGATTATGGCTTCGTAAGTTTGATTTTACTTGATTAGTACAAGTTTAACTTATTTTTTTTAGAAATTTTTCACTGGATTTTTTATTGTTGCTGGAATTGTTGGATATTTATACATTCAAGCTGATCAAAATCCTGATTCTATTTATGGAAGTATGTTGTCTTTGCATATACTTGGTTAATGGAATGGTTTAATATTAATGAATTTTTCAGGATTATACAAAGAATATATCACAGATAGTATGAAATCAGTTGCAGGAACAGATGAAGATAAAATAGATCCAGTTAAAGTTAAAGCACTTTTTTAGTTTACTGTAGTGTATTATGCTAGTTGTAAATATTATGTTGTTTTTTTGTTTATAATAAACGATTTTTTTCATAATATGTTGTTGATAAATTTATTACATGGTTGATCTCCACGATAATATCGTTTTTGAATCACTTTTCTTTTTTGGCATTGCTTTAACTTTTGGTTATGCTTACAATTGTTCGCTCTGCACTTTCACGTTTTCCTCGAACTTGTTTTTCTCCATCTGTTCCTCTTCAATCTTCAATTTTTAGTGTTCGAACAATGGCTTCCAATGATAATGACCTTCAACCAATCCCTTCTGATGAAGTTTGTTTTTTTACACTTTTTTGTTTTGACCATTAAAAACGTCATTTTTAGATTTTAAAACTTTGCTCACATAATTCTAATGAAACGGATGGTTTTTATTTTCAACAAACAATGTATCGAATTAAAGATCCACGCAAATCAATTCCATTTTACACCAATGTTTTGGGTATGAGGTGTGTCCGTTTTTCCTTTTTTAAATGTTTTTGTTTTAAAAAACAAAGATTGTGAAATATTTGTTGTTTTTTTAGACTTCTCAATCAAAGAGACTTTCCTGCTGGCAAATTTTCTCTCTTTTTTCTCGGCTACAAACCCGAAAAAGAAATTCCCAAAGATAAAAGTGAACAAGAAGAATACGCTCTTTCCACTTTAGCAACTATTGAATTAACTCAGTAAGTTGATGATATTACTTTTTTCTATCAATTCTCTTTTTATCACATTTCTTTTTTTAGTAATTGGGGTACAGAAACTCAAGAAGATTTTTCTTATCATAACGGTAACAAAGATCCACGTGGCTACGGACATATTGGTATTGTTGTTCCTGACGTATATAAAGCTTGTGAACGTTTTGAAAGTCTTGGTGTAAAATTTGTTAAAAAGCCTCAAGAAGGGTCTATGAAAGGATTGGCATTTATTCAAGACCCAGATGGATATTGGATTGAAATCTTCAACCCCCATAAAGTCTAAACCAACTGCTGCAGCAGCTTCAACAGAAGGATGGTGTGACTATCTTGAAATACCAATTCGCTTTGGAATTTTTATAGTTATTGTTTATCTTGCCGGTAATTTTGTATTTATGTCTGAACATTTATCTGAACAAGTTATGAATAAATGATATATTTTGATCATGCGGTGTTTTTAAAATTTAAACATAAAAAAAAGTATAAAATTGTTATCAAAAAAACAAGCAAAAACATTGCATATTTTTGAAAAACAAACATTTCTTTTTTCAACAAAAATTTTGCTAGTTTTTTTTAACTGACGTGATTCTCAACACGAAAGTATGCATTTGTCTTCCTCTTTTTTTCTTCTTTTCCCAAAGAGGCCCGTCTCCCTTCTTTTTTTGCTCGTCGTTTTTCTATCACCGTTTTTTATCCGTTTTTACCGAGATTGTTTTATCCATGTAATTAACTAATTTAACATTACTTTAACATTTAATTTATTTTAGTTTACTTTACGTTGGTTATATCAGCATCGAGGAAACTGTAACAATGGCTACAGATGGGTATGTTCAATATTTATCCATATTTTTATGATATTTATATATTTATTTTTGCAGAGATGCTCCATCTATGGATGTTCAATTGGCTTTGAAACGTGTTCTCAAGTCCGCTCGTATTGGTGATGGCATTTCTCGTGGACTTCATGAAGCTGCTAAAGCTCTCGACAAGTAAGTTTTTTTATATCTTTCTTCTGTTTGTTGATGCAAATACATTTTGCTAAACATTTAAAAATGCAAAAAATCTATCTATTGTGTTCTTACCATCTCTCTTTTTTAGGCGTACTGCTCATTTCTGTGTCTTCGCTACTGCTTGTGATGAACCTTCTTATGAAAAACTTGTTCGTGCTCTCTGCAAGCAACATTCTATTCCAATCTTCGAAGTTGAAGACAAAGCTCAACTCGGTGAATGGGTTGGTCAATGCAAATATGATAAAGAAGGTCAAGCTCGCAAAGTTGTTGGTTGCTCATGTGCTGTTGTTCGTTCATGGGGTCGTGATGAAGAAGCCAAGAAAGTAATGGAAGAATACTTCAATAGCCATCGTTCATAAATTCGTAAATTTATTCTTTTGTTGTTTATTATTCCTATGTTTGGTTAAATAATAAATTGTTGTTTTTTTATATCTTATTATTGTTGAAGGGTGCAAAGGTTGTTGTTATAGGGGGAAGAAATTATGAAACTTGTTCGGGGAAAAATTTGATGTTGCTCGGGATATAATTCTTGTTTTTCTGGTTGTTGATGCGGATATTGTTGAAGTTGAATATTAAAGCTTTTTGGACTTAAGAATAATTTTATGCGGAGTTCGTTGATCTTCATTTGTGAAAGAGATGGAAAAATTTTTGTTTTTATTGGTTCATGACAATATTCTTTATATTGTTGAAAAATAACTTAATTTGTTTCTCGTTTAAGTTTATTAATTTTTGAAATAAACGAAAAACAATTAAAAATTAATTTATCTTATTGTGAAGTTTTTTAGTCGAAACATGTTTAACAAACAATTACTTGCTAAAGATACCGTAAAATTGTATAAAAGTATTAGTTTTATTTACTTATTTTTGATTCACTTATTATTAATAGTAATAAATGTCGAGCTTTTCACAATTTTTAATTTACAAAGCTACCAACGTAAAAACAGTTTAGATGTAAAAAAAATTTGTAAGATAATTTTTACAAATTTTGATACTGTAGTTCAATAAAAATGATTAAAACAAAATAAAAAAGTTATTTTTTTGCAATAAAAAATCACAGCAGAAAAATCATACAAAAATACTTTTTTGGTAAATTGTTTTTTTACCGTAATCCCCTCTTTTCAGATGTTTTTATATTTGAAGAAAACCGTGATGAAATTATACATGTATTTTAAAAAAATATTAACTAAATTTAGAATTTTTTATTCAATCCTCAACGAAGATATATTAAAAAAAAAGAATGTGAAAAGAGGAGTACAAAAATTATTGTTTTGTTTTTTGAATCAGTTATTTAGCAATCCCAGTTTATTATTCTCCGGACATCATTTCCATAAATTCATCAAAATCTACTGTACCAGATCCATCAGTATCAATTTCAGCAATCATTTCATCTAATTCATCATCGTTGATATTGTCATCAAGGGCTCTTAGGATTTCTCGAAGATCAGAAACAGCAATGTAACCATTTCCTTCTTTATCATAAAGACGGAAAGCTTCACGAAGTTCTTCTTCAAGGCCTTCATTATTTTCACTTGAAACAACGAAATTTGCAACCATAGCAGCAAATTCTTCGAATTCAATCTGCGATTAAAAAAAATGATTAATAAATGGATTAAAAGTAGTTAATTTTTACAATTTTTGTTGCACAGTAACCAAAAAATTTGTTTGCTATTTTTCATTTCTAAGTTTTTTGCTATTTAGCAATCACTTTATCCCTTCTTGCATGTTGTAAAAAAAAACATTGTATTTTTTTGCGCAAATAAAAAGAAAAGGCGCCGTCGAATGTCTGACTTTTTAGCTTAAAGAAATAAAGATCGACTTTCAACAAAAATTCGCGAACGCTAAATGTAATCATTTGATGTAAAGAGAAAGGAAGAATAAATATGTCTTGCTTTTATTTTAGAAAAAAAGGCTATCATTTGCAAACTTCTTTTTTTTTTGCTCGCGTGTACCTTATATATTATATTAAAATAAATGTTAAATGTTAAAATATAGGATATTCACCATGGCTTCAAAAGGCCAATCAAGTACCAATAGCGGCAAATCTAATGGTAAAGGTTCATCAAAAGATGGCAAATCCTCGACAACTGACAATAATCAAGGAGGTCAAACCTCTGATAAGCCTGAAATAATCGTCGTCACCATTGTCCGATATCATAACATTCGCTATACGCACAATGAAATCAAGAATTGGACGTATGATGAACTTATGCAAGTATCAATGCTTATAAATATGAAAATGGCAAAAAATAATGTTACACATATTTTTTCAAAAAAATAAAGATTAGATAGTTTAATGGAAAAAAATTAATTAGTTTTGTACAGTAATTTAAAAAAAACTTTTATTTTTTTATTATTATTACAGTACTTTATAGAGTTAGTTTTTAAATTTTTGGTACCACGGAAAGGCAATACCAAAAAATTTGTTAAATCTGTAATTGAATTATCGTCTTTCATTATATTTGATGAAGATATTTGTTTTTTTTGTAACAATTTTTTAAATGCTCACCTCACCGGATCCTGAAAAACAAATTGATTTTCAAACCATTTTTTTAAACTACAGTATACTTACCATCAGAATCAAATTCTTTGATAAGTTGTTTTAAATCACGTTCTTCAAAAGCTTGTCCCATTGTACGAAGGATTTGACCAACTTGGGTAGCACGAATGTAACCTTTTTGTTCTTTGTCAAACATGTTAAAATATTTACGAAATTCTAAAAAGTTACTGTAAATACCGTGCCACAGGGTTTTTAGAAAATGAAATTTTAAAATACTTGGGTTTGGGCCTTTATAGATTTATAACAAGAGTCATATTTTAAGATAAAAATATTTTAGAATTTTATTAGGTTAAAAAGGATAAGTTAAGTAAGCTTATCATTGTAAAGGATACAGTAGTTTGGAAATTTAAAAACTCACGTTCAATTTGTTCAGCTGTAAGCTGATCCAAGGCTTCTTCAACATTAGCCTAAAAATATCACATTTTTGGAATTAAATTCACTAAAAATTCAATAATTTTTTAACATACCATGATTTTTTAGTTGAGGTTTTTTCGTCAAGCTTTAACTAAAGAAACGACCAAACACTGAATCAAAAAAGTTTTATTGTGAAAAGGAAAGAAAGAAAGATCTTGAGTGTCTTGGGATAAAGCTTAAGAAAGAAAAATGTTGACAAGTTTCTTGCATTTTTTTCTTTCTTCTTCTTTCAATTATATGTGTCTGTCTTGCTTTCTTTCGATTCTCTACAGTTTTTCACGGAATAAGCGTTTTCGCAAAAGTAAAAAGTCAGCATTGTTGTAAACTTGCGCACACAGAGATGATGGATGGATGGATAGATAGATTTTAGCTAACTTAAAAGCATTTCAAGCATGTGATTTGAAGTCAATCCGCCTACGAGATTTATTTTTTTTTTACTTTATGAAAGAGTAAAAATTTTTTTCCTCTCTTTTCATTTTTTTTTGTTTGAGGGAAAAACAAATCTTCAATGAAAAAAAAGAATACCTTTATTTTTTGTAAAAAATTACTTTCTTTTAAAAACATCTTCTTTTTTCTTTCACGCAATTGAAATAATTTTAATGCATCAATGAAATTTGCTTTCTCTTTTTTACTTCTTGTTTCCATTTTTGGGCAATGAATGAAAGAAAGATAATACTTTTACAGCAGAAATTTTATTTTACGGTAAATATGTTTTTCAAGGAAAAGGCAGCCATTGTTTTAGACATAAAAAGCATAATACTTTTTTTTGAAAGAACAAAAATATACTTCCAAAAGCTGTCAAAAGCAGTTTCCTTTTTTAACATTCTCTTTTTTTTGTAACAATTACTCATTGAAAGTTGTTTTATATTTTTTTCAAAGATCTATTTTTAAGGAATTAATTGTAAATGACAGATGCAACAACAACAATGAAAAGGGGATACTGTAATCATATTATTTTTTATAAAATCAAAGATTTTTTTCGTTTTTTGTTTACTTTTCTCCTTTTTTTCCAAGTCAGAGATCGCTTTAACAAATTTTAATTTTTTTTCGAAACAAATTGTATATGTGGGATAGAATTTCTTGTTAATAAATAAATGTTGTAATTTTTTAAAATATTTTTTCTTCCCACAACTTGCAATTTGTTTTGGAAATAAAATGTGTCATTTGTCAAAAAATTTCCGCATCCTTTTTTTGATGATTTTTACCTTGGTAATTTTCTTGGAAAAATATAAGTTTAGTGTATAATTTTTGGAGTTTTGTGAATTATTATTATTCATTTTGTATACAATTTTTACGAGAAAATTTGTACAAAATATTTTTTGGTTTCAAAACAATCCAGCAGGGCTGTCAAATCCGGCCGGCCTAACTTTTTATGGCCTGCAGGCCGGCCGGCCGAGAATTTTAGAGAAATTCTTTGTTTTTCAAGTTATAAAAATAAAAAATATATGGCCGGCCGGGCCAAGAATTTTTGAGCCGCGGCCAACCGTCATTTTTGGCCGGATTTGACAGACATGCAATCCAGTAAAAAAGGATATTTAATTGGGTAAATTGTTTCATATTAGAGATCTAAAAGTTGTAGATAGTGAAACAAATTGTGTTTATGGTTCACATTTGAGCTGATGATCTTGTTTTTCGAACATTGAAATTATTTGTGTTATCGTAATCCCATTAATATTTTTGTTTGTACCAGAAAAACAGTGTTGATCATTGAAGGTTCAAAAATAGATTTATAATTCAGAACCACAATTACATGTTTTTTAAATTAGTCAACAAATTCTATTTTAAACGTTTGCGAGAAACCAGGAAACTATTTTATAGCTACTTTTTGCAGTCTTTTTTCTGCAATGCATGCATAATTTTAAACATTTTAGATTCCAAAATGATGTAAACTTTATACTTATATTTAAAAATTAACGTTAAATTGAAGGCTTTGAATAGAAAAAAGGAACGAAAAAAAAAGGGTTTTATGTTAAAAGTTTCAAAGAATATTGCGTGTTTTTAAATAAAATAAAAGAAGGATTTAATTTAAACCTTTTTAAATTGAAAAGGAATATTGTTTGTAAAAAAATGACAAAAGACTTTTGTCTTTAATTGATGATGTGTTATAGTTCTAAAAAACGGATAAATCGTCATTATTATTATCACACCTCTTTTCTTTTTTGATCAACAGTAAACCAATTTTTGGCTCAAAAGTTTTCAAAAATTTTTGAACAATTTCAAAAAACCATTTTCGAGCATTGTTTTTTTGTTATTTTATTTGGAGAAAAAAAAAACATTTTTATCTTTTTTTTAACATTTAAAAAGATTAAAATAAAACGTTTCTTCCGGTTTTTTAATCTCTGCCATTTTTTAAATGCCTCATATTTATTTTGTTTTCAACCGACGTAGTTTTTTGATACAATTTTGGAAATTAGACTTTTGGTAAAAAATATTTGAAGGGGGGGATTATATGTGTTCCAGAAAGTATGTGTTCATCTTTATTTGGTCATCAAAAAATGTCAGCAAGCTTTGAAAAATAATTTAAAAAATCTTAATTTGAGGAGGTGCTGAAAATGTATTTGAACTTTAATTAAAAAGTTTTTGGTGTTGTTTATATTTTAATATAAAAATATTAATTGCCCTATTTTGTAGTATTAATTGCTCTCCCACACAAACTAATTTCATAATATATTCTTTAAAGCATAGTTCATGAAATTTATATTTTTAAAACTGTTTTTATACTTACAGTAACCCATATCTATTTTAAATGTACTTTTTTTGAATATAAAAATTTTAGATTTATAAGACCCACATTTTTTGCCCCACAACAGTCTGAACTTTAACAATTTTTTTGTCTCCACAATTGCGGAGACTCACAATTCCCAATATCCAGCAGTTGTAATTATTTAAAATTTCGCACACCAGAGGAGGCGTTTATATTTGTCTGTATGAGAGAATGAATGAATAAGATTTGTACAAAAAAAAGAAATATATTTTGTACTTGGAATTTGGGAATAAAATTAACTTCTTTTGTGTTTAATTAAAAATTAATTTTGTTAAAATAAAAAAATTTTGAAACAAAGTCTAATTTATTTGGAACCCTTTGTTTCGCCTTTTTTTCCAGACAAAAAAACGGAACACAAATTTTTTAAATAATTAAAACTCAATTCATCAAGTTTAAACTGCTTAAAAATTCCTGTCATTCATTGTTGCATATTTTGTTTGAAAAGAACACGTTCGACCCATTTTTTATTCCGTAATTTAACGTGGTTTTTGCTTGCACATTTTTTTGTTGCAAAAACTAAAACTCTCAAAAAACGCATTTTTTTCCTTTTTGTTTTAAACTGACTGACATGGCTACGTTTTTTGTGAAAGTAATCCGAACTCAAAGATCAAAGGATCACCAGTTTTTTTGTTTCATTTTTGCAAAAAATAAGTTTGCAATTTATCGCGTTTCTTTCGCTTTTTTCGACGAAAAAAAATTGTTCCGGGATAAATTTTTTTAAGAATTTAAAAAAAGATTTGATGTAAACTATTTAATTTTTAAAGTATAATTTTGCTTCTTCCTTTTGCTTTCCTTCTCCTTCTGACGTGATAAACCACTTTCCCCCAAAGGAATATAGTGCAATTTATAGCGTTAAAAATATGTGTCAAAAATGAATGAAAAAAAATGTGTTAAGTTTAATGGAATCTCTAGAGGATAAAATTTGAACGAGACGACCTTTATTTTTGAAGGCGGTAAAAATTAAAAAATGTAGCTTCATTTGAATATTTTTGGTGTTTAAAGTGCGTCTTTAAATTTACAAGTGATACGTTGAGCTCGCATTAATGCCCTTTTCGAGTCAAAACATTTTTGTTTTGAAATATTACTTTTGAGAATCCTTCGGCAAAAATGAATACTGTAATCTTCAAAAACCTATTCACTTTGATCTTTAAATTAAAAAATGTGTTTTGTTCTGTGAATTTTGTTTCTATTAATTAATTATTTTTAATCAAGAAAGTGTTATTTTCTCACGGTTGCTTTTTATTTGAATGGGTTAATTTTTGTTAAACATTTTAAAAACAGAAAATGAGTATTTAAAAATTAAACATATTTATCAAGGGATTTTAGCTGAGATTTTGAAAATCCAAAAATATTACGTACATAAAATATTTATAAAAGCTTTATAAGATTTTGTTTGTCTCTTTTTTGGTTCCTTGTTGTAAACAAGCATGTTGGTATACGGTAGTTTACCAATAGTAATTAAGCTTTTGATTCTTTATCAAAGGTTGTAATTTTACTAAATTTAGAAAAGTAAAAATTTGTAAAGTTTTTAAAATTTAATGTTTCATTTAAAACTTAAAAAAACAATGTTTTTTTAAAGCAATGTTTAGTTTAATTTTTTTTTTAAATTTCGAAAGTTTTACAGTAAAAAATAAGCATTGTTTTTTTGATTTCAATAACCAAGTATCAGCTATTAAGAAGGCGTTTAAGTTAATTTTTGGTTATTTAAAAAATCTCCAAAAAGTATGATTCATAAAAAATTGGTAAATAGATTTATGAAGGCTAAAATTGGTAAAATCAGGTGGTTTTATCACCTGCGAAGGTTGAGGTTAAAAACACATAAATTCAAAGTTTTTCTTTTTTTGCGAGAATTTTCTTGGCAACAGTATTCACATTTTGTGTTTAGTTTGATAGCTTTCTACAGTATACCCATTTCCGTTAGCTCTTTGAAATGTAGATTTCATTCAAACGGTAAGAGATTTAATAGAATAAAATATAACTTAATAAATCCCTTCCGTTAGTTCTTTTATTTAAAAGGTATTTTATATTTCTCAATTATTATTATTTAATAAAAAT
>CABFKO010005114.1:1481-15030 GCA_901766855.1 Panagrolaimus sp. ES5
TAAAAAAAATTTATAATAAAAAAAGAAGAAATTAAGTAAAGAAAGTTGAAGAAGTAAATCTAAGATATTAAAAAACCATTAAAAAAAGTTAAAGTAGAATTTTTAAAAAGTCAATGGCAGCTCAAAACAAAAGAAAAAATTTTTTAGGATTGTTTCTGACATCTTTTTTTCTAATTTTCGTGTCGAGAGACAACTTATAAGTTTTGTTGATTTTTTTCGTGTTAAGAGAAACAATCCATTAAGCTATTAAAGGAGACATGGGAGAAAGCAATAAAAAAGTTTAACGCAAATTTTTAAAAAAAAGTATATCAAAAATAGTGTCATTCTTTGTTTTTAAAAAAAAAGTTTCAGGCAGTTTAAATCTTTTTGAAGGATATATTTTTTTTGTTGTTTTTATCTTTCGAAGATGATGATGATAAGGATGATGACAGTGATGAATAGAGTCTTTGAGCGAAAAGAAAAAAAATAATAGGATTTAAAAAATAAAAAAAGTGAATGCAATAACATAAGTTTTAAAAAAGTGGTGGTGATGTTATGGGCAATTGTTTATTGTCCGATTTGAGTTGTCTTTTGTGTATGTGTTGCACGTTCTTCACCATCACGATTTGTGAAAGTTGTAACAACATTTGCTCCAATTCCCCATGTTGCTTCTCCTTCATTTACAATTGTCTCTGGGGGTTCATTTTTGCCACCTTGTCCACGAGCATAGATCTGAAATAATGCAAAATTTGTAAATGTACTGCAGATATTTAGGTCAAAAAAATGTCTTGTCACGAAAAGTGACAGTAACACAATTTCAACAACTTTGAATAAAAGTGTTACTGTCAAAGTGACAGTAACTCGATTTTTTCAACTTTCATTAAAAAAAGCTACTGTCACAAAATATTTTTTTTCTTCCGTTAATTTTACAAACCTTTGTTGAACGACCAGCTTTAAGTGTAATACCAGCGGGAAGAGTGTAAGAAATTTCTTGACGATTATCAAGTTTTCGTTTAATTTTACATCCGCTAATATCTTCATCCTTTGAACGATGAGTATTTTCAAGGGTAATGAATTTTCCATTTGGTTCACATTCACTAATTGTGATATTTCCTTTTGCAGATCGTTGGAAGGTTGTCTTTGTTTGAACTTCACCTCGAACATTTCGGGTTGAATCAGTATCTTCTTGTTGTTGAAGGGAATGAGTTTTGACAACTTGTTCAACCATTTGTCGAAGACCAACACTGTAAATGGATACAGTATTTTAATATGCAATTTTATGTTTTTGGCAAAGTGGGTTTGAATGCCACATTTTGGCGTTTAGTCACGAAATGCAAACTTTGGCGTTTAGTCACGCAACGCCAACTTTTGGCATTTTGTTACTCAATGCCAATATCACATTGATGGCAACTTTATGCAAATGTTTTACTTACCGACTTTCTTCACCTTCAAGCATTTTACGATAGATTGCAATTTCAGCATCTAACATTTGTTTGGTATCAAGAAGGGCTTGCAATTCAGCAACCAAAGATTGGCATTCTTCTTTCATACGACGTAATGTTGCATCACGTTCATTGAGGGCTTGTTCATATTGTCGTTGATCATCATTAAGTTGATAATTAAGATTTTGAACTTCCTTTTCAAGTTGTGAATTCTTGGATTCAAGATCACCAAGTTTACCACGAAGATCACCAATATTATCTCGCATTCTTTTAACTTCTTCTCGTTGATAATTGGATTCCATGGCAGAACGATTTGCGTTTCCTTGAACTTCGCTAACCTAAAACAAATTGTTTTTAAAAGATTGTTGAAAAAAAAGAAGTAACGTTGTGTTTTTTTAAACACATCTTTTTTTGAGCATTTTTGTCAACAATAAAAAATCAATGATTTTGATGAAATCGCCTTATTTTCGTTTATTTTATATATGGCTTTGTTTTTGTTGATTTTTTTGTGGAAAAAAAGGTTTTTTTGTTACTAAAAATTATTTTGCAGTATGACCAAAAAATGACAGTAATTCAAATTAGAAAAATATTGTCGATTTTTTATTACTATCTTTAATGCTCAAATTCGAAATTCAAACTATTTTTTAAACTTGGTTATTGAAACCACAAATTTAAGCTGGTTTTTGACCTTAACTAATTTTCAATTTTAAAATTTAAAAAATGACAGTAATTTTAAATCATGAAATATTGTTAATTTTTGGTTACTATCATTTGCGCCAAAACTTGCAAAATGCTTTTTGTTTATGCAAATTCAGTTATTATTACCAAAAATTATGCTTGGGCGTCTTAATTAACTAATATTTTTCTATTTTTTAAACTTACTTTAAGTTTGTAGAAGCTTTCCATATCTTGACGGCCTTGTTGTGCAATGTAATCATATTCATCTTTGATATCCCGAATGGCAAGAGCCAATTCATTTTTAAAGAATTCTCGGGTATCAGCAGGTGCTTGGGCAAGAAGGGCTTGAAGCTCTTTAACTTCTTGTTCATGAACACGACGAAGAAATTCGAGTTCTTCCATCAAAGTTTGAACTTGATTTTGGAAATCAATACGTCCAAGAGTTTCTTCATCCAAGTCATTTCGGGCTTTGGTAAGTTCTTCCCACAATCTTGAATTATCGCCATTCAAACGCTTTTCTTCGTCAGTTAATTGCTTCCAACGGGCTCGAAGCATTTCTAATTCTGATTGCGCATCTGCAATTGCATTTGTCCATTGTGCAATCTTTTCTTTATCTCCATCACGGCGATGTTGAATATCTTCATAACTGAAATAAATTTGCATAAATTTGGTTGATTTTTTTTTGCATTTACAGTGAATTTGCAATTTTTTGATTTGTTTTGCTTTTTGTTGGTACTGTTTTTAAAATTGCAAAAAGTCGCGCCGAGACATTTTTGAAAGTCGCGTCAAGACATTTTTAAAAATCCTACCACGAAAATTTTTATTATTTTTTTTAAAAAATGCTTTTAAATCATCGCGAACTTTTTCAGCCTCATCTTCAATTTTGCTAATTCAAATCTCAAACAATAAAGTTTTTTTGTTGCTTCCAAGCCAGTTTCATCATCCTTATTACTTCTACCTCCACACTTCCTTTTTTCTCTATCTTTTTATTTTCCTTCAATACAAAAAAAACAGTAAACTTAAACTCATTTGTAAACAATGAAAAAAAGAAAGAGAAAAGAAATTACAAAAGTGTGTGAGTAATCCCTTTTTTGTGAAAAAAATAAATAGAAAAAAGTTGTTTTTGACTCACCCCAAACAAAAAAATGTATTTTTTCCCTTTCCCTCAAATTTTTTTCAGAATTATTATTACATTTTCAAAACTAGTTTTTGTTTTGCATTTTTTTCAGTGTCGCATATAAAAAAATTTTTTGTTGTTTTTTTCAAAACTTTTTTTATGGCTTTTATAAAAAAAAGCAGGCGATCCAAAAAAAGAGTGCTTCCGCAATCGATTTTAGTGAGTTAAATTTTTGTTGAAAAGTTTGATTGCATCATTATGATTTTATATATCTGCTTAAAAAATTTTTTCAGGGCCCAAAAAACACCGCAAAAAAATATTTTAAAAACTTCAATGACCAAAATCGGTGATATTTATTTTTTTAATTCGAAAAAAAGAGTTTTCTTGACCTTGATTTAAAATTAATGGTTTCAATCTTCTTAAATAAAATTGTTTTTTTTTTATATTTCATCTTTGACGTTTTTTATTTGCATAGAAAAAAAAAGTTGTATAATTTGTCAAAAAATCGTCTCGGCGGAAAAAGTCTTTTTTAAAAAAACGTAAAAAAGTAAAGTTGTTTTTTTTGCGTGCTGCTTTGTCGGAAGGAAGTTTTTTTTCTTGATCAAAGGAAAAAGTTTTTTGTTATCATTAATTACTGATTTGATTTATCAAAAAAAGAAGAAAAAAGAGAGTAATCAAAAATGCAAAAAATGCTTGGGATTATTACTATCAAATTCGTTGCGAGAGACGCATATAAAATTTTTACAGAAGCTGTTTTTTACGCATTTTAACATTCTTAACATTTCTCTTTTACAGCTGTTTTTTATTGATAAGAAACTCATCAGCAGTTTTTTTGCACATTCATTTCTGCTGTTAAAATAAGTGAAGCACTTCAAATTTTTAATGATAGATACTTGAAAAACAACTTTTACAACAATGTTGCAGTTCTTTTTTTTGTATGTAAATAAATGCAAAACAATGGATAAACAAAAACTTCTTTTCTTATGCTTACCGTGATCGATATTCATTTAAATCATCACGAAGACGAGCAACTTTAACATCAATTTCAGCTTTTTGTCTTGCAGCATTATCAATGTCTTTACGAGCATCAGAAAGACTGTCAGAATATTTAATCTATAAAAATTCGGATTACACTTTTTTAAAATAATTATTAAAATGACAGTAACAAAAAAATTCAAAAGTTCAATAATTTTTTGGTTACTATCATTTTCGTTGTGAGACTTCAAAAGTTGTGTCACTTTTTGTTTTAATTGGTTCTAATTAGTTTTTTTTGTTTGTTCCAGCATTAATGTAATAAAATGTTGTCTTTAACAACAATAAGTGGTTGTAAAAAGTCTTTGTTATCAAACAATCCCTTTTTTTTCTGATTGTTTATCAAACCGCTTTTGTCTTTTTTTCTTCCTTTTTGTGGCGCCATTTGGGTACATTGCTTTGCTTTTAAAGCTACCAAAATAGACAAAAATATAGATAAAATTAATGCGAAAAATGCTTATAAAAAAAGTAACAACTTTTTGATCTCGCAACGAAAACGGCTACAATACTCTTGAAACGAAAACCTTTGAAAAAAACAAACCTTAATTTCAGAAGTATCTTTTCCCCAACGTGAACGTAAATCTTCAAGCTCAGAAACGAGTTTACGATTTTGTTCTTCAAGCTTTTTTACACGATCAATATAATTTCCAAGTCGATCATTTAAGCCTTGCATTTCTTTCTTTTCTTTATCCGTTGCTTCAAGGAATGATTTGGCAGCATTGGCAGAGAGGGCAGGAGAAATTCCTCCAACAGATGCCGAACCCATTTCAGTAACCATTTTAAGAACACGTCCTAAAAAAATTAGCATAAATGATAACTTGTACGCAAATTATTGGTCCTAGAAAGAAAATTTTGATCCCAAGTGGAATATTGATTTGCGCATTAGGTCTTGAATGGAAATTTTTTTTAACGTAAAATTTGCATATTTTTTTCTGCTGTTTTTTTACCAACCTCCATTATTTCTACCTCGAGCAGATAACAAATGTGAATAATTAAGCTTTGGTGAATCCATTATAGACAACAAAAAAAATAGAATACTTTTTTTAAAACCCTTTTTCTTTTTAAAACCACAAAATTAATTTTTCTAATAAAAAAATAGATATATCACAAACGCAGCTACTATATAAACTTATAAAACTAAAAGAATATCAAAGTAAAGCTGAGAAGAAAAAAAACATATGTTTAACTTGAGCTCTTTTTTCTTCTGTTTTGTTTATCCCTACGCAGCAGCAAGCAGCAGTAGTCACTCACTTACTCAACAAACAAATCATCTTATGTATATTTTTTTCATCATCAAAAAAAAGTTTTCATAGATGAAAAAAAAAGGAAAAGAAAAGATCCGAGTCACCTTTGAAGCTTTAGTTTTTTCTTTCTTCTTCTTTTTTTGTAGAAACAAAGAAAAAAGTTTTTTTTGAAGAAAGTAAACTGGATATATTGGTATATATTGGATCAAGAGCAGCAGAGAGATGAAGCAGCAAAAAAATTAGTTGACAGTTTTTTATTCCTCAACAAAAAATTAATGTTTATAATTTTTTTTTGGTGGATTAATGTTTTTTATATGCTTGTATATATTTTTAAGGTGTGTAATTTTGACAAGGATTAAGCTAGATCAAGGGGTAGTCAAATGTATCATTGTTAGAAGATAAAAGTGATAAGGGGATCATTAATGTCGGATGAAAGGGTGCAGAGGTTTTAGTCTTGTAATCTTACTTTTTTCTGACTCATTTTTTAAAAGCTTCAAGTTTTAAAAATGGAATTGTTAGTCATGTAAATAGATCGAGTGGTTTTTTAAATTTAAATTTTGATAACCATATAAGACATGCTGGCAAGCTTGATCTTACCACGAAAACAAAATTTGTTGCTATTTTAATTTTTGCTATTCATCTTTTTGAGGTTGTTTGTCCCCCATTTTTGCTTATTTTCCTCTACTTTTTTTTGTTTAAAATGTTGCATTTTTCTTCTTCCATCAAACTTTTTTTTCCTCCTTTAACAGGCTGTAAAATGACTTGCAAATAGAGCAATACCAAAAAAGAGGAGTGCAATTTTCGCTCATCTTTTTTTTAAAACTTTTTTTTTTCATATTTGCAACCGTCTACAAAATCTTCTAAAAAAATTCACGTTTAAAAAAGTGATTTCAATGCTTTTAATTGCAAATTCAAAAATTTAGACGCAAGTAATTTGGGTGTATTTTAAATCGCTTTTTCAAGAGGTCGAAAATAAAGTTATAGTATTTTGTTATAATTAATAGCAATTAAAAAAGATGTTTATACTTACCACCACCACCCCCGCGGGTTGTATAGCTGCCAGATTGGCGGCTCTGTGTTCGAACAGCTGTTCGAGGTTGAATTCCTGAACGATATGCAAGATCCGAATCTCCTGACATGGTTGGTTCTTTTTCTTTGTTGAATTACTTGAAAAATTTAAGAATGAGAAATACGCTGAAATTCAAATATGATAATTAATATTTGTGGTAAAAAAAGCTAAAACAAAAATATTCCCGTCAAGACCAAAAATATCGAAATTAAACATTTTTCGCATCAAAACAATAAAATTAATGGTGTAAATAAAGAATGTTCTTTTAAAAAAAACTGGCATTTTTTCCAAGACCGAAATTTGCATGGTCGAAAATAAACGATTTTGTTTTAAAAAATCACCATTACAAAACTGTAGCAAAAGTATCAAAATCTAAAACGCCCAAAAACGAACAAAATTCAAATTTAATGGGACAATGATTTAATTAAATGCAAAAAAAAGATGGATGTAACAAATTTTAAACAAACAAAAAAAGAATCCTTTTTTGTTTGAAGAGCAGCGCCCAAGGGCATTTAAAAATCACTTTTTTCATTCATTAAATTTTTTGTTTCGTAAAAGGTGTGAAAAAAATATAAAAAGCTTTTTTTTCTGGCCAAAAAAAATGATCACAACCTTTTTTTT
Source organism: Panagrolaimus sp. ES5 (assembly GCA_901766855.1). NCBI lineage: Eukaryota > Metazoa > Nematoda > Chromadorea > Rhabditida > Panagrolaimidae > Panagrolaimus > Panagrolaimus sp. ES5. Next base: position 8,664 of record CABFKO010005114.1, read on the forward strand.
AAAAAACCATTTTTTAAACAGTTTAAAAAACGTAAGATCGAAAAACAAAACAAAAAAATTCAATCAAGGGTAAAAAAGAAACAAAAAATTGGAACATGCATAAAAAAAATCAATGTTTCAAAAAAGGGCAGGCAATGAATATTTATACATATATATTTATCGGGAAAAAAACGAAGGAAGGAAATGGCATTGAAATAGAAAAAAATGGAATCAGAGGAAAACTTTTTTTTTCTTTTGGAGCAAAAGAAAACGGAGAGAAAAAAAAGAAGAAAGAAACGGAAAACAACAAACAAAAAATCAACGTGTTTGATTAATTTTTTTATTAATAAAAAAATTCAAAAGTAATCAATTTTTATTCCAAAAGGTAATGGGATTAGAAGAGATAAAATCAAAAAAGTTTTGTAACAAAAATTTTATTAATCAAAGTATCATAGATAGGTAACTACAGTATACCTATTAAAATGATTCACTTGAAAATTCCAATTTTTTTACACCATTTGAATTGAAAAACCCTAAATTAAAAGTAAACAGATCGGGTTCAAAAAATTGAAGATGTTTTTTTACCAACAATTTCCAAGAGTCTTAAAATCAAAAAAGGTGTGTTTAAGTTATCAGAGATAAAAAAAAGAGGTATGCAACAGGCGCCAAGGTGCGTAAAAATTCTTGAAACTTTTAGTCTCCAAAAAGACGTAAAATCGAAAAAAAAGCAATAAAAAAATGTTACATTTTGGATGTTTTTAAAAAAATTTTTTGGTAAAAATTTTTGAGTGACAGTAACACAAATTTTACGAAGTTTGTAAAATTTTGGTTACTGTCACTGAACTACAGTAACCTGAAAAAAAAATAAAACACTTTTTTGAATCTAGAATCAGCAAAAATGTTAAAATTCAAAGCTATCTAAAGTTATTTGTAGCAAAAATTATTGTACCAAAAAAAGTAGGAACAATTTCTTCTTCCTTCTTCTGCCAACTTTTAATATAATTTTAATCAAAAAAGCTATTAAAACTGAATTGGGTTTTGTCTTCAACCACTAAAAAAGAAAAAAAAGATAGAAGAATAATGGAACTCCTTCTTTTTTTTCTCTTGCTTGCTGTCCCAATCTATTTTATTTTAGCTTTAAAAATTTTGCCACATTAAAATTAAAAGTGATAATACCTTCAAAAAAATATATATATTTTATTTTATTTGAAGAAAAGCTCTTATCATTTTTTTCCCTTGCTTGCATGCCTCTTTTTGGTACCTTCTTTTTTTCCTTCCTTCTTTCATTTCCATAGAAATAGAAATATAGAAATGAAGGAAAAAGTTTTTCTTCCTTCAGTTTTTGTACAATCAACAACAACCCCGTTTCTTTTTCCATCTTTTCTACTTTTTTCCCTTCCATGGCTCCATGGCAAACAATATTGAAGCAGCATTTCAAGAAAAATTATAAGGAATAAAAAAAAGTGTGTGTTGCATCAATAAAAATAAAATAAGTTAAACACAAACACGTTGAAAAAAATAGTTTTTTTTGGATAATAAAAAAAAGTTGATGGTAGAAAACAACAAAAAAAAGTAAAAATATTTGAGACATAAACAGTATAAAAAAATTTATTTGATAGCTATTTTTCAGGGGGTGATCAAAAGAATAAGGAAGGGCAAAGTCTGCGAGTTGAAAAAAGATGAAAAGGTGATACAATAAACTTTTGTGATGGGATTAGTTTTGAATTCGTTTCGAAACCAAAAATAGTTGCGACAATATGTTTTGTAAAAAACCAAGTTTCTCAAGAAAATAAGATTAAAATTAAATCAAATTAGCGATAATCGTGTCAAGACCAAAAAATGACAGTAATTCAAAAAATGAAAAAACATGTTACTATCACTTACAGTAACCATTTATGAAATAATTTTTACCAAAAAAACGTTTAAAAAACTATTAAAAATTATTACAAGCACTAATTAAAACATGTCAAAACATTTTCAAGTTTTCCCTTCAAGACCCCATTCCAAATGAGACCAAAGACAAAAGCTCGCTCAAAAAATATTATCACCCAATTATTTTTGTTTTGGATAAAAACAATTGATTTCTGATTTACCCTGACAAACAAAACAATAATATTTCAAAAAAGTAACATCCAACAACTTTTTTTTAAATATTAAAACTATAATATTGAATTGAAAAAAAAAAACTCTCACTTCATAACCATGTTGATAGAAAATATAATAAAAAAAATCAAGCTTTTTTTAATTCCAAAAATGTGTATAAAGCGAAAATTCTATTTTCCTCTCTTTTTTCTCTCTTCTTCTATCTTCTGTATATTTGTTAGTCTTCTTTTTGATTTTAGTCTTTTTTTTTATTCCCCGTAAATCCTCTCAACGCGTATTTCTCTCTCTCTCCATTTTTTTTCTACCTCCGTGTCTTCCTTGATTCTGAGCAAGCAAGCAGGCAGAGCAGGCTGGCAATAACGTTGGCGAAACAAGAAGTAGAGGAGAGGAAAAAAAGAGGGAGAAAGAAATCTGAGGCAAAGCAAGTTTGTTGAATATATATTCAAAATATGCAAGGGAGGAGGAAAGAGGTGATTTGATGGCTATACATTTTTTTTGGATAGAAGCGTGTAACTTCTGAAGGATACAAAAATGAAGGATAGTTGTAGTAATCATAGTATATGCATATTTGTGATTGCTGGCTATATTTTTTAAATCTGACAGAAAAATTAAAATCAAATCAAAGCATAGCCATCATGATCATCAAATCAACAACAACATCAAAGTGGAAAAAGGTGCGCACAAAAACACACGCATACATTTCCAACTTTTTTCTTGCTGCTGCTGCCACCCGACTGTCCCTCTTTTACCGTCGAAAAAGAAATACAGGCAAAAAAAACGTTCATTTTCCAAAAATGGTTGTTAAAACTTTTGCAAACACAAAAAAATTTTTCGTCTTTTCCATGATTTTTGACTTTCACCTTTTTGCTGTTTTTGAAGAACCAACGACGACTAAAAAAAAGGAAAAAGCGTTCGAACACAACAAATTTATACATATATTTGCGTGGAAAAAAAAACGTATACCAGCAGCAGCACCCAAAAACGGCCGGCTGTTATACAAATTTATTGTTGACTGACCATTTGATGCCCTCCATTTTTTCTTTCCCTCTCTTATTATTACATATTCATTTAAAAAAAAAAGTTTTTTTCCATCTTTTTTTTTTGTCAAACATGGATGATTCAAGGTTCCGGTTTTCTTCTAAAAATGAATCAAAGAAGAAGAAGAAAAAAAAGGAGAGATGATGGAAATGAATAAATATATTTTTAAGAATAGAAAAGGTTCAGTTCTTTTTGTACTAACGTATATACGTATAATCGTTTTTAAGTCAAAAGTCGAAAAAAGAATGGAAGAGGAAAAAATATAGGAAGAAAATCTGTTATTAGACGGTTATTTAAAAGATTAAATGGCAGAAAATGAAAGAAAAAGAAGAAAGGGGTTAAGAAAAAAAAGTTTTACAGGAAATGAAAAAAAGTAAAGAAAGAAAGAAAAACGGAATGGAACGGTAAAGGTAAAAAAAATGTCTGTAGAACTTTTTAAAGCTTAAAAAATAATGGCTTCAAAACGCAAAAAATTAACATGGGAACCAACAATCGGTTCCAAAACATATTTAATGTGATTCTAGACAATTAAAACTTATTAATGCAAATTTTTAGCGGCCATGAACGACAAATGCATTTTCAAATGCAAATTCCATACAACCAAGAAGCACACGATATCACCTGTTACTTATTAATGTGTTATTTTTGGAGTTTTTAATTTTAAAGTGTTAAAAAACATGATATTTGGAACAAAAAACAATTAACCATGAAAAATTTATGAAACCTAGAAATAAGTTGCAAGCGATATCATGGGAAAACTCCAAAATTTGAAATAAAAAAGTGTCAATAAATCACATAAATGTAAATTAAAAAAATTGTAGCAATATTGTTTTCAATATTGCCTCCAAATATCTTTAAACAGTTATCTTTGATCATCAAAGATTACCCCTTCATGCATTTAATTTTCTTATTTAATTCCCAAAAATTTATCCTCCCAATTCCAGAGTCCTAAAGAAATCAGACGATAATGTCATTTTACAAAAATCTTTGATTACTCAAAATTCCATCCCGTAAACATTCAAACCTCCTCCTAAAAAACTATGATTAAATCTACTTTTTTTAGAAAACTTCAATTCTCATCATATTTTTTATGTCCGAAAAGAAAGGGTTACGTTTTTAAGTGACACTGACATTATTTTTTTTTTCTCATTGTAATACCCAAAAACAAATTAAGGGTCATCCCCTGTCTTGACTCTTTTTTTTTGAAGGCCTTTTTCGATGATGCCTTTTTTTATATATATCTCGCGACTTTTTTTAGATACATAAAAAACGAAGGTAGACAAGAATCATCATTTTTTGATTAAAAACTAAAAAAAGAATTGTACAGTTTTGAACAACAAAAAAATATGAAATCGAGGCATTTTTTAAAGAAAAATATAAAACAAACAATAATTATTTTTCAATTAATTATTATTGTTTAAAGTTTTAAAAAGACAAAAAAAAGACGACAGAAAAATGAATCAAACTTTTTTTTCAAAGAAGCAACAACTTTTCCGCGACATCGTTTGCTACTTTTTATTGTTGTACCAAGAAGTAGCAGACGAAGAATGAAAATGAAATGAAAAAAAAGTTTTTTAGCCTAAATATGTTTCATTAGTTTTTTTAGGCTTAAAGAATAATGTTTTTAACGCTTTAACAGAAGGAATTTTTTTTCTTCTAGAAAGAATGGCTAAAGACAATAGTTTTTGACTCTGATTTTTTTTAGCTCTGATGGAAGAAGGAGAAGGGAAGGTCCCGAATGCAAAGGATTTTAAGTAGAAAAATTGCAAAAAAAAATCATGTTAGCGTAGGAGCAGCAGCAACGTTAGTCTCGAAGAAGAAAAATTGAAAAAAAAAGTTTGTTTCGGAATCCGAGGAACAAACAAAAAGATCAACGACGACGATGGCTGATTTCTCTTCAAAGGAGAAGTAGCTTCGTTAAGAAATTTTTAACATACAAAAAAAGGTTGTTAAGCAGAAGTAGGCAAGGCAGCAGTCCGCAGAAGCATTTTTTTCTTCAATAAATTTAAGTCACCGTCTTTAACCCTTCCCTCTCTCTCTCAATTACCGCCTTCTGGAAGAAAAGGAAGAAGAATAGTAAAAAAAACGAAGAAAAAAAGTTTCTTCGAAAAAAGTTATTTTAAAAACTTAATCCCCGCCTTCTTTTTTTTCTGTATAGAAGATGGTTTGCAAAAAAATTAAATAAACGACGAAGAACGTCCACGACAAATAAATGAAATGAATGAAAAAATGAGGGGGAGTTACAAAAAAGGATTGTATACTTTTTGGCTCCCCCTAAACTTTTTTGTTTCTTTAATGAGAAAAAAAAATGAGTCAAGGTAAAAGAAGGTTTTTGGAAATATATTTTTGACTGAATGTTTTAAACAGTAGTGATTAAAAGAAAAATTAAAATTTCTATAAAAAAAATGACAGTAAGCGTTTTATCAAAATAAAATTGTAAAAAAATGTTACTGTCACTGAAAAAACATGTTGAGAGACAGTAACAAAAAAATGAAAAATTTGCAAATATTGAATTACTATCAATAACCGCTAAATTTTTTAAAAATAATTTTTTTTACAAAAATCAGTGCCAAAATCAGAATGACTGTAACCGAAAAACTGTAACAACAAAAAACTAATGTAGAAAAAATATTTTTATAAATGACAGTAATTTCAAGTTTGTTGAATCAGCGTTACTGTCTTGATAAAAAATTTAAAGACAAATTATTTTCATTTTCTGAAAATATCCATTTTTAAACATCTTTCATCGCATAAATCTTTTTCACATAATTATCTGCAATAAAATATATGTGAGAAAATATCACTATCACAATTTTCTGTTTTAAAAAAAACTATCAACTTCATTCACCAAAACTCATAAATTTTGCAATTTTCACTCCAGTTTCAAAAATTTTAAACCAAAAACGTTTAAAAAAAATTTTTTTTGCACCCAAAAAAAGTGTCATAAAAACATCGCCGTCGTTGTCGTCGTCGGATAGAACAAAAAAATGGCGATAATCGTTTGAGGAAATACATATTGATGCTGAGTGTGAATATCCGCTTCTTTTTTTGACGACAATGACAAAAACAACAAAATAAAATACATATTAATAATAAATAAATACAACTTTTCCGGAAAGCAAAAAAACTTTTTTTTTATTTGTGACACAAAAAAAAAGTTTTTTTGGAAGGATTAAGACACGATTAAAATATTTGAAACTGCAACATTGAAAATGGAAAAAAAAGTTTTTTTTCCACAAAATTTTTT
>CABFKO010005125.1:0-13824 GCA_901766855.1 Panagrolaimus sp. ES5
ATTTTTACTATAAAAAACTATATTTACAAATTTATATATTTTATATAATACCGGGAATAACAAGATATGGAACTTTATGGCAATAGTGAACCCAATATTGATTATATTTTGCATAGCATCGTAATTCATCCCTTGACATTCTTGCATATAAAATAATCAGCAGAAAAACGGGAGAAAAATATGTGAATAAATTAGGATTCCTTTGGAGGCAGGACCATGTTAAAAATGTGAGAAATTCTGTTGTATAATTTAGATGTCGACATGAACGAAAATACCCACTTCCAAGTAGGAGATTTACAGCTGTTTCACCGTTTTCATTCTTATATTTTGCTGCAAGAAAATATGGATCTTTATCATTAATTTTTATCTTCCCATTTGCAGCTCGAAAATTATATTTTTGTAAATCACATGAAGAATTAAGAATTTGAAAGATGATATTTAAAATTCCAAGAAATCCACAAACGGGTAACGAGACACCAATTTTAGAATTTGCAAGAATTGAAAGAGGACCAGTATGAATAATTATGCAAAAAACTCCAATCCCCCAAAGCCGATAAAATCCTGCACGATCATATTGTGAATCTAAATTTGCGTAAAAAAGATGTTCAGTCCATTGTCGTCGAGCAATATAAAACAGCTGGAGGGCAACAAGTGTAAAAAGTGCGGCTGTAAAATGTAAAAAATATAATAATTAATTTAAAACAGATGTTTTGCAGTTAAAACAACTTACGAGGAGATTTAACAAAAAGTTGTTTAGAATGATATATGCAAGATACAGCATAAAGAGCCCAAAGAGTAAAAGCTATACGATTTGTAACAAAATTTTTTATATCAATGTCAAGAATTTTTGGTTGAAGATCTTTTCCAAAGAAGAAATCAAGAATAAATGGTTCGCCTAAAAATATTGAAGTTATCATGAAGTTAAATATAAATCTGTGTAAAAAGATTACGGTACTTTTATAAAATATACTGTAACGCAAATTTCATTTAAACTTACTTGAAGATTCATTAGGACTATAAAAATAATGTAAATATAAATTAATTGCAATACAGTAACCACTAAATAAAATACAAACAGCTAAAAAGTTATCATAAACTATTGCACCATTATAAAGTCCCAAAGTTGCACCAAGAATATATAAAAGTGCAATTAAAAGGGATGAAATAAAACTATTTGCATTAACAATATATTTTTCTCCTGATGAAGTTGTAACTTTGTAATCATCTGATGGAAGAATCCATAAAAAAATTAACTGAATTGAAAAAATAACTGCAAAAATATTGAAAGAAGCAGCGGTGGCAAGATTTGGAATTTCAAGAAGGAATTTTGCTTCAATAAATTTTGTAAGAGATCCAGCATAAAGTCTTTGAATTGAGGCAAGAAAATAGGCAAAGATTGGGGAAGCAATTATAATACCGTATGCAATTGGAGGTGATAGCTTTATTCGATTCTAAAATTTTATGTTGAAAATTATTGGGTTACGGTATTTTGAAAAAATACTAGGTTTCTTAGAAACTAAATGTTACAGATTATAGGGTTACGATAATAAATAAAACTACTTTTATTAAAATCTCTTACTTGTAATAATTGCTGAATTCGTTCGATATCTCTCGCATTTACACTACTTCGACGGCCAATTGATGATGAACCAAAACTTGAAGATCGCCGAGTAACTTTCATTTTTTTATAACTATTTCCCTATTTTTTTCTATTGTTTTAAATCTGATTCATTTATATCCCAAAAATTTTTATATATAATTAAAACCTTATTTTTTTTCACACACACACATCCAAGAGGATCTCTTTTCTCTCTTTAAGCGGTGCACTCCTCTTTTACACGCTCTCAAATAACAATGAATAAAAATTCATACAACAAGAACAACAAATTCAACGACGATGAAAAAGAAGAAGAACGTTAACTTTATTTTTTTTTCTTCTTCCGCCATCGCCGGCAAAAACAGCCGTGCTTTGCTTGCTTGTTTTTGTCTTCTCTAATGTCACAAAGTACTACTACCAACTATTCTTAATTCAACTGCTGCTGTCCAATGGATAAGCTAAAAACAACGACGACCTGCGGGAAAATCTTTTTCTTTCTTTCATATCTTTGCTCTTTCTTTTTTAACCACCTGGTTTGCTTCATCTTCTTTTTGTTCTTTAAATTTTTCGCAATCCAAAAAGCTGCAGCAGCAGATAAGCTAGCTAAAACTTTGTGGTCACTTTTTTTTATGTTTAAAAAAAAACTTTATAACAAAAGACAAAAAACAAAAAAAATGAATAATTTACAACTTTTCATAATTACATTCCATTTTGAGGTCGAACTTTCAGCAAAGTATTAAAAATTTGTTTTAAATGAACTTCAACGCCATCTTGAAATGCTGCATGACAATCAGATGGAAGTGAATCTTTAAGTTCTTTCAAAGAATCTGTAAGAATTGTAATTTCTTCTGCACATGATCGAGAACTTATTGCATGTTGACCAAGGAATCGAATCTAAATGGATACTGGAGAATTATAATTAGTTTAAGAGGAAAAAACATACTTGTAATAATAGCGAGCTTAACATTGCAATAACTTCTTTAGCCTTTTCATCTCGAACTTGTATTACACTTGAACAATGCTTCAAAATTTGATTTGCATGATTATGACACGTTCGCCGTAAAACTTCTGGCCTATCAGTAACAACTGGACGACTTCTTTGATTTAATAAATTTGAACGATATTCATTTAATGCTTCAGCATATACTCGAAGCATTTTATTTATTGATTCCAAATCTACCACAACTTCTGCAAATGCCGTCTAAAAAAATATATGCAAAAACTACAGTAATCCTTTCACAAATGTATAAAAAAAACTTACAACAAAAGGTTTCGGAAATTGTGTACCATATCGACTAAGCTTGATTGCTTCATCATTCAACGATCGTAACAATTTAATTGTACTTCTTTTATGTTCTAATAATTTGCACATTTTAACAATTATCACAAGCATTCGAACAGGAAAATTTCCAACTTTATCATCTCGAACAGAAGTTTTCTTTTGTGGAACAGTATTATAAACTGGAAGGGACATATTACTTTGTGGATCAATTGTATATCCAGTAATAACAGATTGTTGTTGCATTCTTTCAACAAGAGCTTGAGAAGGCAAAAATACATTATTACTTGGAGGTAATTGTGACTTTAAATTTGCTTTATTTGTTGAAAGAAAATATGAAAGAGATAATAATTCTTGTGGTACAGCACTCATTACTTGATCTTCCTGCAACAATAATTCTATAAAAATAAGCAACACATTTTTAAACTTGCACACATACCGTCACTACAGTAGTAGGAAATAAATTCTCTTTTTCAAATACAACTCTATATCCATCATCTTGTGTTGCATCAATTGTACCCGCATATACTCCATCTTTTTGACCACTAAGTTTTGCAAATACCTTTGTACCAACCATTAAAGGACGAGGCAACTTTGAAGGTAAATCTACAGAATCTGGATCAATCTGTGTAACTTCACCTCTATATATATTTTGAATCTTTGCCCTGAAATGAAATTAATAATAAATAATATTCGAATACTACAACTAAAAAATACCGTTTCTCTTCCAACGTTCTTCTTTCCTCTTTTAAAAAGTTAACTGAAAGTCGACGAGGCTTTCCTATTAATCGTCGAATAACTCTCCATTCAGATTTTCGTAATTTTTTTGTTCTTAAATTTGGTAAATTTTCTTTAACAAGTGATAAAAATTCATTTTCAGAACAAAAAATTTGTGCATCTACAGGAGAATAAAAGAATTCACAATATGCAAATCGACGAGCTTTTGATAATTTTAATACATTTTTAAGACGATTGACATTTTCTTGCATTTCTGAAGATGTATCACCTTTATCTTCAACTTCTAAGTTCTGAAAAATGCTGATTATAAAAACATATCAAAAAAATAAAATATACTTCTTCTTCAACAGCATCTTGCGATTCATCAGTGTGAGATTCCATTCTAACAATCTAAGCTAAGATAAACTGTCAAGGTTTTTTTAACAACAGAATATAAAAAGAGTAAATATAAGTAAAGTAATTTTGTGGTAAATATTTGTTGTAAAAAAAACTAAAAGTTTTACAAAATTCATAATTCGTAAAAAGGCGCCACAGCAACATCTTTTATCGTGTTAGGATTTCATGAGCAAATCAGGCTAAAAATGTGGTGAAAAAAGAGATATTTTTCTCGTTTACTTGGACAAAAAGCTTTAACATGATTAAAATATATGGCATTAATATATTTTTTTAACAACATTTATTGGCGAATCCAATTATTAACAGTGAAATAATAAAAATGATGACGCACCCGCAGATTTTTTAGTTTTTTGGTCAAAATTAAGTTGGTGATTTTGTTATTAAAATAAAGCTGTTTTTGGCGAACATACAGTTTACTGTAATTTTTGTGCCATTTATAAATTTAAAAAGCTTTAAAAAAATAAAGAAGAAGCACAGTAAATTAAATTAAACTTTTTTAAACAACATGTAATTTGATATTTCTAGTAAAAATGTCGGTATTTTTATAAGTATAAAATACAAAAAACCTTTAACGTAATTTTTGTTTTAAAAAAATTGCCCTTTTTTTGATTTTTCTTTTTACTTTTTTTCTACAGTATGTTTTTATAAATGAAGAATAAATCCTTAACCATAAACAACTTGTCAAAACTTTAATATTTTCGAGATTCTTTGAAAGTTTATTCGTCTTGTTTTTCAAGATTAGGGCATAAAATCCTTTGTGGAAAAAGAAATAAATATTGACAAAATGAAAAAAAAATTCAATGTTGATTGTGCGAATCCTTAACCCGACGAACAATGCTATCTGTTAAATGTTTTGGTAAAGCTGTAATATCTAAATCTGTAGCATTGGGAAACATTTTATGCAAAATAATTTCTGCTTCATTTTGCTTCTGGTGTTGATCTTCATCTTCTTCGGCGGCAATATTCGATTTAAATCTTTCAATTTGATATTCTGCAAGACTTCGAACAAGTTGGAAGCTAAATATTGCCTAAAAATATTTTGCATAATTTTTAAACATAAAAAATTAATAAAAATGAATTACTTCAAAAATTAAAAAAAGCAAATGAAAAATTAATAAAAATCTTTCCAATGGCAGCGGATATATTTCGGGATTAATGACAAGAAAAAGTGAGATTGGAATTTGAAGAATTAATGTTGTTATCCAAAATCCGGATAATGCTGGAATCTTAAATTATTATTTTTTTTTAAATTTGTTAGTTAGATTACTGTAGTTTTCATACTTTTTCACCAAGATTACCGTAATATCCCAAATATGGTCGAACAAATTCAATGAAAACTGAAATTATTAATAATGCAACGAGAATCACACGATACGTTGGATGTAATATTTCATACTAAAATTTTATATATTTTTAGAAAGTTTTAGAAGTGGAAAGGATACTGTACTTTAATAATTAAACATCCAATTAAAGAAATATAAATAAAAGGATCCAAATGAATATGATAATGTAAGGCTATTTGCAGGGGAAGGCTACTTTTAATTTCTAAAAAAATCAATTTTTTATCATTCAATAATTAATTGATAGCAAACCTCGAGATGGAAAACTGTTAACAATTTTTTCCAACTCTAACTTTTGATTCACTTTAAAAATATTTTGAACATTTTCTGTCATTTTTAAAAAATCACAAAAAATCTTTAACCTTGCTCCAAGATTGTTAGCTCACATCGAATCACCATGGAAACAAAATATGCAAAAATGAAAAAGGTTTATTTAAAAAACAGATGAGACCAAAAATAAAAACAGATTCCAAAAATTCCAAAAAAGGCACAAAAACAATATTAATCAAAGTGAAAAAACAAAACAGTAGGAATTGCAAAAAGAAAGTTGTTAAAACAGAGAAAAAACATTAACAGAAAAAAAAAGTGAAAAAAAGATTAAAAGTCAGCATCCATTGTAAATTCACGTTCTTCCTTATTATTCATAACTCCCATTCGTTGATATTCAGCAACTTTCTTTTCAAAGAAATTTGTTTTGCCTTGAATTGAAAGATTTTCCATAAAATCAAAAGGATTTTCACATTTATAAATCTAAAAACAATAAATATATTACTGTATATAAGTAAACAAATCAAAAGTTTACCTTATCCAAACCAAGTTCAGCAAGTAAATGATCAGCAACAAATTCAATATATTGTGACATTAATTTACAATTCATTCCAATCATATCAACGGGAAGAGCATCAGTAAGATATTCTTGTTCAATTTTAACTGCATCACGAATAATTTCATGTACTCTTGTAACAGATGGCTTATTGTTGAGATGTTTATATAATAAACATGCAAAATCACGATGAAGACCTTCATCCCTTGAAATTAATTCATTTGAATGAGTAAGACCAGGCATAAGTCCACGCTTTTTTAACCAAAAGATTGCTGCAAATGATCCAGAGAAGAAGATCCCTTCAACAGCAGCAAAAGCAATAATTCTTTCCCCAAAGGATGTATCTTTTGAAGCAATCCAACGAAGAGCCCAATCAGCCTTCTTTTTAATAAATTCAAATTCATAGATTGCATTAAAAAGGATTTTACGTTCAGCTTCATCCCGGATATATGTTTGAATAAGCATTGAATACATTTCAGAATGTATATTTTCAATTGCAATTTGAAAGCCATAAAAGCAACGAGCTTCAGGAATTTGAACTTCTTGGGAGAAACGTTCAAGAAGATTTTCATTTACAATTCCATCTGATGCAGCAAAAAATGCAAGAACCCGTGAAATAAAATATTTTTCATTATCATTCATTTTATTCCAATCTGCCATATCTTTTCCAAGATCAACCTAAATATAAATGAGTGATAAGATAATATAATCAATAAAGTAAAATGGCTTACCTCTTCAACAGTCCAAAAAGATGCAACAGCTTTTTTATAAAAGCTCCAAATATCCTTGTATTGAATAGGGAAGATTACAAAACGATTAGGATTTTCACGTAAAATTGGTTCATCTTGATCAGTTCCAGATATCACAGGCTTGATCAATTCTTCACCCATTGGAATCTACAAAAAAAATAATGCAAAGATTTCATAAAGTTTCCATGAACTTTGGACATTGAAATAATTTCGTCAAAAAAAACATACTTGGTTTTCTTTGTCGAACATTTTTGAATTAACCGCTGGCAAGGCTTGGTGAGTCAAATATATATATGCTAAAAATAGAAAAAGAATTTTTTAAAAAACAGTCAAAAAAAAGAAAACAACTAAGAAAGCTGAGAGAAAAACAACACAACACGAAGAAAAAAGAGATGGTGGTAAAATATTTTTTTTTATCCATCGAAAAAAATCACATGCTTTTGGCGCCAAAACAATGTAAAAAAGAAGAAGAAAAAAAGACAGGATCAAATCGGCACGAAAAGGTACTACAAAAAAAAAACGTTCGTACAAATTATCAATAGTGATACCCGTAAATTATTATTATCATCAGCTGCTTCTTTTTGTTCCATCTCTTGTCTGTTTGATGTTGACCATTGATAACCTTTCTTTGATTATTGTTGTCTTCCTGATATGTTTTTAGCAACACAAAGCAGCAGCTGCTCTACAAATTTTATGACCGATTGCAATCGCGATTGAAAAAGCAAAAGCAAGGAACCCTTTTTATATACCGGAAAAAAAGGGGAGGTTCTTTTTTTGCGCGCCAATCCTTTGCGTCAAATTCTTTTTTGGATCGTCGATGTTGGAAGGATATTTCGAAAGAAAAAGCAGCAGCAGACGTGCCAATTTGAATCGTACATGCATATAATTGTAGGCCCATAATTGGCTGTATGTCGAAATTTTTGTTGATCTATGGTTCAGAAGAAAGGGTCAAGAATGGGTTTACAAAAGAAAGAAGAGAAAAAGACAAAAAAAGGCTTTTTACAAACACAGGCAATTAAAAGAAAAGTAAACCATTTTTGTAAAAAATAAAATAGCAAAAAAGATAACAAGTAAAAAGCAAGGCAGAGCAAAAAACGTCATTGCAAAAATGTGTCATCAAAAAAAATCAAGCATCTTAAAAAAAGTTCTCGTTGATTTTCGAAAAAACGCTTTCCCGCCAAACAAGGATTTTCTTTTAAATAAAATTTTGCCGTTTTTAAAAAAAAATTTAACAACCTTTTCCGTGTTTTTTTTACCAATTTTTACCATTTTTTTATAATTTTAAATTCTGTATATTAAACAATAATCTATTTTTAGTCACTAATCGAGTTCTCCATTACAATATTCAATCAATTAATCAATCAAACATGAGATATGATGAATTTTATAAATTAATTACATTAAAGATGGATGTTATTGGTAAAGCTCGTGAAGATAGTTATAACAAGTTGCATAAAGTTCTTGAAGGAATGCCTCCAAATGATCCAGCTTTAGCAGAAACTGTAAAAACAGTTATTGAAACAGAAAAGAATTTACAAGATATGATGAAAGTAATTGATGTTGTTGTGAATCGACAACTTGAAGCATATGATTCTATCAATACTTTTGCTGTTGAACTTCCAAAGAAGAGACAAGAAGGTATATTTTTTGGTTCTTATTAAAGGAAGAAAGATATATAAAATTTGTTATAGCAAAACAGATGAATGGAAAACAAAGGGTTAAATTTGTTGATGAAGCAGAAGATGATGAAGAAGCTAAAGATGGAACATATACTGTAGAAAAGTAAGATTTAAACACTTTTTGGGTTATTTTAAAGGACTATTGTTTTACAGACATGATGATGAAGATGAAACTAATGTGACCTTTTCTGGTAGCTCTTCGTAAGCTAACTTCCGATCTTTTAATTTAATTATATTAAACTTTAACATTTTAGTGAAAAAGAAAATAAGAAAAATGTACCTCCACCAGTTTTATATATGCGTGAAATGCCAATATCGTAAGTTATTTTATCAGTTTTTCTCAACAATTTTTGTGAATATAACATCTTCTTTTTTTGTAGACCTGTACTAGTATCAGCTGCAAACAATAGTCTTCTGTCTTCATGTAAAAAACCTGCTTCACATTTCAAGATGCCTATTACTCCACCAACAACTCATAAAGTTGTAGATCAAAATAAAAGCCGTGCCAATTTGGAAAAAGCAACACCAAGAATGCTTGATTTTGATGATACATTAATGTAATCTTTATTTTTTTATTGTTGTTGTGTTTTTGATATCAGTAAAAATGATAAATACTGTATATGACTTTGACTGTAATTATTTGAGAAACTTTTAAGTTTGATAATAAATTGTTATACACAATTTTTGATGTTTAAATTTTATGGATTATGCTTGTTTTTGGCAAAGTGCGAAGCAACTTTATCGGTTTTGAAAATAGAAATTTCAGTGATTTTTTTGATAAAATTTTAACAAACTTTTTTACCATTTTTACAGTAATTTTTGTGTAAAAATTTTTTTAGATATGGGTAAATCAAAAGATAACGGTGATATAGAGATTGAAGAAGTAGAATCTGAAGCACCAGTGATAAAGAAAAAGCGTCGACAAACTGATATCAATGGTGCTGCGGATCAACGTAAAGCTTTCTAAAAATATTTTACATATTAAACATTATGGCTTTTAGCTTCATCATCAAGACCAAATGGTCTTCGACATACCTTAAATCCATCAGATTTTAATGAATTAGGATTTGAAACTGAGAGTGATCATGTTATTGCGGTGATGGATCATTTTAGGTTAAAAGAATCTGAAACTCCACAATTTACTGAACATGTTTATCATTCAAAGAAGAAGATTTATTCTTTCAAAAATAAGGTTTCTTTTTAATCCTTGAATGAATATAGTCTATATAAAAATTTTAGGCTGCTCCAACTGTAACATTTATGGGTAAAGAAAAGATTGATGAAGATGACAACTATGATTATTGCCTTGCAATTTATAATCGTCGAACAAAAGAACTTGAATACAAACCAATTTCATTGTTACGCTTTGAAGGGATTCCAAATATTGATCCTGAACTTCTTACTGGTAAAGAAATTAAGAAGAGAGTTAATTATGCTGCAGATCATTCAATCAAACAAGAAACACTTGTTGATCGACGCCGTCAATTGACAACTCAATTTGGTAGTGAAAAGAAGAATAAAATGTTGGAAGCAACTCTTCGACGTCAAATTAATGATGTATATTTTATATTATTTTTTTACTGTATATTTACAAGATCTAATTTTAGGATACTCTTACAACTTTATCAAAATCAACATTTGAATCTAAAAATGTTGTTATAAAAGCTAAAGATGAAGATTCAAAAGCATTTGAAACTGCTGAAAGTTCTGTGTTACCACCTGCAAATCGAACTGCTACAGTACCTGCTGAAATTTATCCACTTTCATTATTTTATACTGAATTTGAACTTCAATCATTTGGCAAAATTTCTCAAGATTTCTTTAAAAAAAATAATGTAATGGCAAAATTAACTGCACTTGGTAAGTCATACTGTAGTTTTTTATATTTCTGATCGAATGTTATTACATTTTAGGGGTTCCAAAACTTGTGGCTGAAGTTGCTTTGAAAGTAATGAGTAAGGATCAGAAAAGTGAAGTAGAATATTATCTTGTGTTACAATTAATTATCATGTCAATATTTGTTCAACAAATGGCAGCAAATAAGAGAACCTTGCAGGCATCGGAATTTGATAATTTTCCTTCTGCAATTTTTCATCATATTCGTGATTTTTATTTTAGTAAGTATTTCTTTTGTTTGTTTAAACTATATTTTTATGCAAATGACGATATTTAGAGGAAGATTTGAAATCCAATGCAAGATGGGGATATACTCATATGGAACGGGATAAATTTGTTGCATGGTTTTTGTGTTTATATTTAATTTTAAATGAATTTCGAATTGCTATTACTCCACTTTCTGCACAATTACATTTGAGTGAACAACAAAGTGGAAAAACTCTTTCTGCACTTGGTTGCGTGTATGTTTCTTTTTTTCTTTTTTGTTTGTTTATTGTTATTGGTATTAGTTTGAAAAAAAAAACTTTTAATCCTGTAACTCTTTTTTTTCTATCTCTCTTCTTTTTTTAGATTGTCAACGGCAACAGCTGAAGAATCAACACGATATGATACAACGCGAATGGCTCGACTTAGTGAACCACCATCAGATAAAAGACTTCGAAAACGTCGTCGTGGTGCTGCTCCTGGTGGAAATTAATTTAAGAAGCTGCTGATGATGGTGATAAGATGAATGGGATTTAATAAATCTTTTTTTGAGGTTAATATACTTTGTTGTTGATTTTTTACAGTTTATGTTTTTTATATAAAATTTGCCTTTGTTACAGACAACCTTTATGATTATTTTTTTTGCAAATGTTTTGATATTTTTATAATAATAGTGTTTTGACGATTATGGTTGCGACTGCTGCAGTGAGGTGAGCAAAGCAGCAAACAAGAAAGTCTTCCTTTTTTTTGTGATTCACCTTTTTTTCCTCTATTCTATTTTTTTTGTTGCGGGTGTAAACGCGCGCCTTCATATTTTTTTTCTTGCTATTTTTTTGAAGCATATTTTTTCCCACAATAATTTTCACCAACCATCATCACTGCTAAGAACCAGCTATATATTTTCAATGTTGTGGTTTTTTTTAGTATTTCTAAGAATAAAAAATTGTGATTGCATTTTTTACATTAGAAACTAATATTTTTTTTGCTGCTGTATCTGATGAAGTTCCAGAAGGAAAAGAAACTCGAAGCGTGATAATAAAAAAGTACTTCCGGTTTCACTTTCACTTTTTCTGTTTTGTTTTAAAATCGGATTTTCGGGCAATAAAGAAGTTTAATGATTGATTCTTCTTCTAATTATTATTATTATTGCAGCAGGAACCGTAAAGTAAAAAAGAAGAAGAAGAAAGTCATAAAACTTTTTTTGACGTCGTAGCGTGTTGATGCTTTTTGCTAACATTATCGTTCAAAAAATGTGTTTCTTCTTCCGCTTTTTCATCCCCTGCTTCTTTTCTCCCATTTGTATTTTTTTTATCTTTATCTTCTTTTTTACGTGTGCTGCTGCTGCCACAAGGAAAAAAAACTGTACACCCATTATATTTTTTTGCTGGTATATTTCTTGAAGAAAAAAAATATGTATGTTAAAAAATTGAACATGAAAAAAGAAGGTCAATAATAACTGCTTTTTCGTGCTTTTCTATCAATTCCATCTCATTTAACTATTTCATTTTTTGCTACTACTTTTTTCACGCGACAACATTATTTTTTAACAACATACATCCTGGAAACTAAAAAAATATGAATGATTTTCATTTTTCAGATTTTTTGAGCAAAGACGCTTATCGCTAATTTTATTCTTTTTTTGACCATCCTGGAAAAAAGTTAAAAATGTATTTTTGCATCTTTTTTTCTTGCTCCGGCGATAAAAAAAGCAAGCAAAAACGAAGGGCTTGTTTGTTTTGTTTTTTTTTCTAGTTTCCTTTCTTCCATATTTTTTTTTATTTTTGCATTAAACATGGACGTTTTTGGTTGTAAAAAATATATGTATTTTTCCGCCTTTTTTTGCCTTTTATTTTTGATGAATAAGGAAAAAAAAGTGACCAAAGACGCCGGAGAAAAAAAAGGTAGAAAAGTAGAAGTAGTAAGA
The DNA here is from genome assembly GCA_901766855.1 of Panagrolaimus sp. ES5. Taxonomy (NCBI): domain Eukaryota; kingdom Metazoa; phylum Nematoda; class Chromadorea; order Rhabditida; family Panagrolaimidae; genus Panagrolaimus; species Panagrolaimus sp. ES5. The sequence goes on from CABFKO010005125.1 coordinate 12,626, forward strand.
TAGATTAGTATCAAGTGTTCACCTCCCATTTTTTTAAAAAAAGTGAAGGCACGTGTTTTTTAAAATTTTTTTTTGGAAAAGTGTATTTTATTTTTTAAGTATCAAAAAAATAAAATAAAATTTTGAAGCGGTTGATAATAAAAAATGAGTCTATAACGGGATTACGGTAGCCTATAAAGCTTATTATTTTTGACAAGGACATATAAACCTTTGATTTAAATGATTTATATTTTTGCGTTAATTGTCTTTTATTTGGCTGTTATGAATTTTGGCTATCTATAATTTTTAACTTTTCAATTTGAACCGCTTGCATTCTACGATTCTCCCAATATTTGATACATTTTTGAATCTTCTATCTTCTGCATTTTAAAACGTTTGTATATTTGATTATTATTGAAACGAAGCAAGTTGTAGTTAACTGGCTATAAAAACTACTACAATTCTGTTGTTGCAATTTTTTGAAAAATTGTAAGATTTTTTGATGGCACAATTATTAAAAATTGTTTTTATCTTGACTATAATCATTAAATTTAAAAAATAAATATTGTTTACAATTAAAGTTTAATAAACTCTTGTTCTAAAATTTATTTAAATTTTCAAAATTTTTCAAAAATGATGAATCACTTTGAACCGACATCGCTGAACGTTATAAATTCCGTACCTTTTTATTACTCTTTTTTGATGGATTAAATTCCTCCAAATCCTTTAATCCTAAATTGACCTCTCCAAATTTGATCGAACAAAAAGTAACCTTTTTTTCACGGAGTTTAATTTTGTCCAAAAATAAAAAAAATTTTGCTTTTCGTTTCATTAAAATATTTTTTTTCTGCGTGAATTTTTTAATCGACTTTTTTTTCTTTTTTTTTTACTTTTTTCGCTTCATTTGTTTAAATCAGGATTCGCCTTCCGCGAACACTTTTTTTTATTAAAAAAAATTAATCGAGACTTTTTTCACATTTATTTTTCTGCGTCTTTTGTTTTAAAATAACTAATTGAATTGAAAATGGACAACAACTAAAAAAAGTAAAAATGAAAAATTTTTATTAGTTTTTAATAGTTTAAAATTGGAATTTATTGTTAAATTTTTATTTGGAATTTAATCGAACCAAAACGTGGTGGTTGAAAAGTTTTATTTTATTTATTTTTTTCGTGATCAAGAGCGGCGGGGTTGACAACTTTCTTCTTATTTTTACTTTTCA
>CABFKO010005147.1:3169-13687 GCA_901766855.1 Panagrolaimus sp. ES5
TAAACTTCAAAGGAAAATATGCCGCTTTTCGGAGCCGGAGCTGGAGCCACTAAAAAATTTCCGGCACAACACTGTACCCCACATTTCTACATTTTTTTCATTAAGTTGCAAAAAATTGACAAATTTTGCTATTGTTATCATTTGTAACTTACTTTTAACAAGTTCTTTTTCTTTTTTTGCTAAATCTTCTTTTGTTGGATACTTTGCATAGGCTCGTCGATCAAGACCAGATGAATGAGCTGCACATTTTGAAGCAGTTAAAGCTGCCTCTAAAATTTACAAATTTTAGTTAAAATGTTATTTTCGCAATTATAACTTACGTAATTTCTCATTAAAAGGTTTTGAATTTAAATTTGAATCATCAATGGAAGATTTAGGAGAGATAATTTCATAACTTTGAGGTGCCTTTGAATGAAACTTTGCCAAAACTCGTTGATCAAGACCAGATGAATGAGCTGGTGGTTGTCTGGATGAAGATGGATCAGCTTTCGACAAATTAAAGTTACCAGCAGAATCACCTACAATATCAAAATTTTGGTAAAAAAGTATGCTATTACTGTAATAATATTTTACTTTTATCTGCTAAATTTCCATTTAGTTCAAAAGAATTTTTAGCAAGGGGTGCACTGTTGGTAGCTGAAGTATCTGTTGAATCTTTACCACCTTTTAATGAATCAATCATCCATTTTGGATCACGATGAACTTCTTGTTCAACAATTGAAGTGCAGCCAAGTGGAGAGGTATTAATTTGAACATTAATATTATCTGCAATTGAAAAAAGTTATGTGTAAAAAGTATTACTGTAGAAGTGTGTTACCTTTAATAACAAAATGATTTTGTTGACCTGTTTCTGCAAGTTCGTTTGAGCAATGAACAAAGCTATCTGTAAAAAGAGGGCATTATGAGAGAGAAATTAAATTTGCATAAATGTGTATTTTTGGGATTTAGGCTTTTAGGGATATAAAATATCCAAAAATTTTTGTTTAGCAAAAGCTACATCATTCTTTTTTTAGACACTTTTGGGCTGTAATTTTGGTAAACAAAAAAATTGTTTTAATACCATAACATTATTAAAAAGTTTTTTTACCAGAAGAAGATGAATCACTTTCAGATCCATCTTTTGCATCAACAAAAATTGATTCTTCCATTTGTGGACTTTCATTTACATTTGTTACTGAATTTGGAACATTTTCAGGATTTATAACTTCCATCGATTTTATACTTGAATTTGATGTTTCACTGCCATCATCTGATGACAGAGAATTTTCAACATCATCTTCAAAATCTTCATAATTATTATCACTGAGATCACTGTCTGACATCTTTTTTATTATAATAATATAAAAAATCTAAAAATAGTTTAACTTTTAAAGAACGTGCAATTAAAAATAGCCAAAATGAACATCGATAAAAATAAAGTTTTTGCACAACAATAAACAACGAAAAAAATGTTTTTGCTGCAAAAAAAAATATATTTTTAGAAGGGAATGGAATAGAAGGAAGACAACGAGGAAAGGAAGGGGGGAGAGATAGGCAAACCACATGATGTTTTTTTTTCTACTTCTTTGCTGTCTTTTTTTTTTTGCAACCCCAACACAGCTGACAGAGAGAGAGATGCAAAAAAAGGAAGAGAGGGAGGGTGAGAGTGACCAATACAAAATGTATATTTGATGTTATTATTGACCCAAGTAATGGATGGTTGGAGTTTTTTTCTTCTTCATTTTTGTGCCAAATAAAAAAAAAGTAATTGCTTTTTAAAGGGGATCGATGGAAGAAAAAAAATTGCAAGTGGAAAAATTAAAATTTCAAATTTTTGTTTAAAAAATTATTAATAACTTTGTTAAACACGAAAAATAAGATTCAAATTTGCCAAAAAATATGATTGTTAATTAATAAAAAAATCGTAAAGAGGTTAAAATTCTGCTATAAAACTTCACTAATTTTAGCTTGAATTATCTCATTAACAGTATTTTCTGCTTTTAAGTTTTTTAAAAAAGAATCAAAAAAATTGCACTGGATTCAGGGTTGTCCGGGACGGGATCCGGGACAAAAAATCTCCGGGATCCGGGACGAGATCGGGATTTTTCTATTGTTTTGTAACTGGTTGAAACTCCGGGATTCCGGGACAGCACAAAAATCCCGGAAAAATGGCCGGGATCCGGGATCCCGGGCAACCCTGACTGGATTCCTTAAAAAAATTAAAACAAAACATGATGTCTTTTTTTATATTAACAAAGAAAAGAGAAAAATTAAACCTTATAAATCACAACATTTTTTTACAGGTGAATTTTAAAAAAAGCACACAGCCTTGGCAGAATGAATGACTTTAAAAATTATTTTTGATGAAAATTGCAAATAAAAAAATTTGTTTATTAAAAAAATACACAAATAAAATACATTCCCTGAAAAAAAAAATGATATTTCTCTAAAAATTCAGCAATATAAAAAATTTTAGACAAAAAAAATGAATACAAAATGGAAAACTAATAATTTAATTCGAGGAACGGAAAAAAATTTTTATGACAAGAAATGCATCTGCTTGCTTTTCCATAATAATAAAAACTGTAATCAAAAAAATTAAAAAATGTTTTTGTATTTATTTTTGGCAATTGATGATTCAATGCCAACGTCATCTTTTTCTTTTTTCTTTCTTTACGTTTTATCGGTTCAGTTTTGTTGGCTTTTATATTAATAAATTGTTGTATTTAATTAAAAAAGCGTAATATTTCAAGTTTTTTTTGTCCATATCTATTTATCGTTTATACCTGTTTTTAAAAATTCATTTTATAAAAAAAAATTAATAAAAACATATCATAATTTATTTCGTGAAATTTATCTAAATTATTCTTCTTCTATATCTTTGAAATTCTTTTTAGTGCCAAAATCATTTGCTCCCATGAATACATTATCATCACCAGCTTCATTAGAATTTTTGGTAAAAGATTTTGAAAATCGTAAGCTGAACTTTGAACAATGGAAAATTCAACATAGTGCTGCACAAGGCAGTGAAGCCTATAATACTTATGTAACACAATTTCGTGATTATGAAGCTCAAATGAATAAAATTATTGGAGAATATAAAAGTGTGCAACCTGTACAAATTGGAGAAAATCTTGATGCTCAACTTCATTCCCTTCTTTCAAAATGCAAAAAAGAAGACTTCATTTTAGCATTTCTTCATGCATCTGCAAATGATGATACTTTACTTAAAACTGTTAAAGCGGTAAGTATTTTACTTAGAAACTAATTAAATTTTGTCTAGCATGCAGCTTAAATATATTAATTACTTTTTAGGCTCTTGATTCAACATCAGCTCCTAAAAATGTTCCAACTTTAATTAATTCTTATGGCGGTCGTCCAAATATGCCATCCTCATCTTCATCACCAGCAATGATTTCAATATCTTCACCATTATTACATGCTCATGGCTCACCTTCAATAATACCTCCCTCGGCATCATCAACAATTAATTTACGTCCAAAAATTCAAATGACAAATTATGGTGCAATTCCAGAGGGATGGGTAATTGATCAACCAATAATTCGTCCAGAAAAATTGCCACCTCCACCAAAAAGTTATGCTGAAGCATCAAAGTTACCATTTTTTGATATTGGTGGTGGAAAATAATAATTTTTATTGTATTTTCTTTTTTTATTTGTTTTACACTTTTTTCGTTTTTTGTTATGCATACTGTAGTTTTTAAATAATAAATTTATTTACTGCAAAAAATAAAGTAAAGAGAGATAAAATACAAAAGAAGATTTCAGATATCATTTTACTCTCAAAGTTTTGCCTGTAAAATTAATAAAAATTCTGATTTTTATTTTTGACCAATTTTTTTAGTTCACCTTATTCTGTTGTGCTGATGAAAATGCTGCTTCTTTTAAAGCTGCAATAATTTTATCCATTTTAGTTTTATCTGAATTAATTCCAAAAGTTCCAATTCTCCAAATTTTTCCAAGTGTTGCACCTAATCCACCGCTAATTTCAATTTTTGATGCCATCAATTTATCAATTACTGCTTTCCATTCAACTCCATCTGGAACTCGAATTGTTGTTAAACATGGAAGTCGTAATTCCTTAAAAAATATATATAAGTTTTTTGCAAAATAAATTGCAGTAATTTTTATAGCTTACTTTATCTTCAACAAATAGCTTAAATCCAGCTTCTTCAAGTTTTTGATGAAAATAAAGAATATTTTCTTTGTGCCGTTGAATCTCTTTTTCAATTCCTTCATTGGCAATTGCAGAAAGGGCAGCACGAAGGGAATAAACCATTGAAATCATTCCAGTATGATGGTATCTTCTTGGTTCACCAAAACAATTCCAATAATTCCCCAATTCTAGCGCATCAAAATAAAATGAAACACATTGAGTTTTTCGATTTTTAATTTTTTCCACTGCTTTTTCACTAAAAGATATCGGTGCTAATCCTGGTGGAGCATTAAGAACTTTTTGTGTTGCAGTATATACACAATCAACCCCCAATGCATCGGCATCAAATTCTGTGCCACCAATTGATGCTACAGTATCCACCAAAAGAAGAGCATCATTTTTATGGCATATTTCAGATATCCCTTTTAATGGATGTGCCACCCCAGTACTAGATTCTCCATGACAAATAAATAAAACTTTTGGTTTATGTTTAATAATTCCTTCTTGGATTTGTTCGAGGGAAGCTGCAGAACCTTCTGGAAGGACAATTGTTTGGACATTTAATCCAAGTCTTTTTCCAAGATTTGCAGCTCGTAAACCCCAAATTCCATTTTGAATTACAAGAAATGTTTCGCCGCGTTCCAGGAGATTCATTACAGCACATTCCATTCCAGCATGCCCTGTTCCACTTACAGCAAAAGTTAAAGGATTTTTTGTTTGAAAAAGATATTGTATTCCAAGTCGACAATCATCCATTATCTAAAAGAATCATATAATGAGGGAACCACCAGACTGATAATCGAGTTAAAGCCCTAACAAATTTCATCTGATTCCTCAAGTATAAAAACGTATTCGTGCAAATTTTTACCGGCCATAACCCTAAAATGCAAATCCCATATATGCAAGTTACACACGATATCCCCTCCTACTTTTAGCATCAAAGTGCATATTTTTGGGTACTGTAGCTTAATATTGGTCAAAGAATTTCTATGATTTTTTTTAATTTCAATTTTTTTTTAATTTTAGAAATTTTTTAACCATCATTGAACCTCAATACCCAAAAATAAGCAATATGATGCTAAAAGTAGTAGACGATATGGTGTACTACTTGCATATATACAATTTGCATTTTACGGTCGTGTCAGCTAAAAATTTGCAGAAAACGTTTTTATAGTTGGGGAATATAACATGAAATAAGTTTTGCGCTTAAAATCGAGTTAAATGTCTTTCATGCAAATTATTTGTTTTGAATTATACCTGACAAAATTCAGCATGTAAATGCCCTAAAAGTGGAGCATCCATTGAATGCCGAATTTCATGGCTCATATTACTTGGACCTGGACCAAAAAGCTAAAATTAAAATGAATTTCAAAATTTGCAAATAAAATTTGCATATATATAATATCGCACCTGTTTCTCAGGAATATTTGGGGGATTTTTAAGGACTTCTGGAGGTGGAATTGATGATGCCATGTTGCGAATCTGAAAAAAGTTTTTTTTGAAAAATATAATATTTTTGCAGCAACAAAAAACTTGAATAATGAACGGACAAACACGCAAAATGAAAAATAGAAAAGAAAAACAAACCTTACAAAAATTTAAACAATTATTGATGCTCTGATTTTTGTAGTGTAATGTAGATAAAATACTCCCAGAAAGTTTTTGAGTTTGATTTAAACGAAAACAAAGCATTCTTCTTTCTTTTTGTTGGAGCCAAAAATGAATTATTACAGATTATAATTCGCAAAAATTCAATGTTTTTGAGGGCTGGTCAAAAAAAGTAATTTCAATTATTTTTTAAACTGTGATAAGATTTTTTATGGGCAAAAAACACTCTTGTTTTTAACGGCCAAAAACTCTAGCCAAAGTTTGGCGGCAGTGTAATTTAGAGGTAGACAGACAGAGTCAAGGGCAAATACGAGAGACAAAAAAATTGTTCATTGATTTTAATTTAACCATTTATTAGATTGAGTGATTGATAGATCATCGAACATTCAATAAGTAAAAGATAAAAAAAATTTTTTTTGATAGTAGACATTTTATAAATATTAAAATATAAATAACAGTTAAGATTTTTAGGCATTTTTGCAGCACGAAAAAAACAGAGCACTTAAAAATGGTTTTAAATCCTTTAAAAAACAATTGAAGAAATGTTAAGTCTTATAAATTGACTTCATTTTACAAACTTTTTGAAAAATATTTTTTTTGATACCAACCCTGTAAACTACATATTGGCAATATTATGTCATTTTTTTCCGCGTTGGAAATTCCATGAATAAATGCATTTTGTAGTTTGATCAACTTTTTTTAAATTTTAAGATTCTCTATCTTTTTTGCAGCATATCCATTTCGAAGCTAAACACAATTTTAAAAAATTTTTGTCAGTATCTAACTTGATAAAATTAATTTCCCCCATTTTTTTAAATTTTCAATTTCGACAATATTTGCTTATTTTTTAGTCGAAAGTTTCAACTGCGAATAGCTTTATTTTATCCGTTTATTTCGGACTGCTAATTTTTTGTGTCTTCAAAACTTGCAAATGCTCTCTTTTTCTTGCAAGACATGGGACAATAAAAAACATTTGATAGTCTTGCTTTTTTACATGTTTGTTATATAAAAAGTTGTGTATGTTTAATTTTTAGCGTGATTTTTACTTTGATTCGATTCATTTTTATTGTTTGTTTAAAGTTTGTTAATTGTATTGCCAAATTCCGTTTCTCTTTTTTATTGTTTTTCTTTGTCCAACTTTTAATATTTGTTGAATTTAAGAATTGTTGAGCAAGGGAAAGATGTTGCTGAATAAAATATTTATTCTTTTTTTTGTCATTGTGTAATTTTTGATAAGTTCTGACTGGAGGAATATTTTTTACTACAAAAGCGATACAAATATTTTTTTTGGAGCAAATTACGGTACTCATTTGACTTTAGGTTACCATGATCACTGCAAGCATACTGTAAATTTTTTAGAAAAAAAGCTAAAAGGATTCATATTTTGTTGCCATTTAAATATGTAGCAACAAAATTTGAAAAAATAAGCAAAAAAGTTTTTGCTGATACTGTATTTGATGTTCGATACAGTAATCTCAATTATACATTAATAAAATTTTTTGTTGTAATTTTGATGAACACTTTTTTTAAAGTTTATTTTCACATATTTCAAAAGAAGAGAAAGATTGTTTATTTTTTAAAAGACTTATGGAAGTCGAAAATTAATAATAAAAATTATATAACTTATATTATATAACTTGACCCAGTAATTACCAAAAAATGGTGATATTGGATCAAGTCATTAGGGCAAAGTATAAAACATCTTATTATATCTTTTTTTTTATGTGGCAATAAACAATTCTTTTCTTTCTTTATTTTAAATTTTGATAAGAAAAACATTTTACTGACAAATTTTTTAGCATCATAAATTGAAGATTCTGATTTTCCTCCAAAAAAAGCTATAAAAATTGGTAATTTTCTGTGTTTTTATCACCGCTTTGTTTCTTTGTTTCTAAGTTACTTGCAGCAGAAAGAAAAAGATGTAAACAGCAGAAGTACATTTGTTGATAAGAAGATTGTTATAAAAAAAGTGATTATATAAAAGAAGGCCAAAAATTATTTTTTTCCACTGCACTTCTTTTGCAACTTTACAAAGATTATGCATTTTTCAGTTTTTTTAGCAGCTTTTACAGCAGCAATATTTGGAAAAAGGGTTGAAAGTGCTCAAATTCCGATATGTAACCAAATTCATATGATCGCAAATCTCCCTCGTTGGTGGTCTGATGGAGCTGTGGTATATAATTTTTCAATGGATCTCTCATTAACTGCTGTGGATGATTGGAATACAATGTTGACATTTACCAATTTTGCTAGCTGGTCTGCTGATAATAATCTCTATTATCAAGATAAGCCATTACGGTATGTAACAAATGGAGAAGCTCCAAATCCATATATTTATTGCCCAAACATGGGTGGAAACTGTAATATTACATTGTTTAATGCAGCTGGGGGAACCATTCAGCTGCCAGTTCATTTAGATAGTTATCCATCAAATGGTCCTGAAGATTATTCACCTGATACTTGGCTGTATACTGATTTTACCTTTGATAGTGGATCATTATATGCTTCAGTTTTTGGCAACTTTTTTGACCCACAAGGTATGACATGCTTTACCGAGTATGAAGAAACTCCTGGCGGGACAGTTATCGGTGAACAGTATTGTTGTACCAATTATATCTATGTTAAAATTCCTGATAGTTTACCATCGCAATGTATACAATTTCAAAGTAATACAACTTTCTCAAACCCTGACGGGAGTGTTTCGAGTTCTTTCACTGCTCAATATGCCTATACTTCTGATGGTATTGAATATTCAATTAATCCCCTTCAACTTTCTTCCAACTATCCATTCTATGAATTTTATCCAAATCGAGCAACTGGAAATTGGCAAAATGTTAGCTTTCCAATGACCTTCATGGATCCTTATGTTCCATATGATGGACGAGATTTTCAAGTTGATGTTAGTTTAAGTGAAAAAAATGCTGTTTTTGATGGCCAATATGGTGGTGTAACAATTGCAGGAAGAATAATTTCAAGAAATGGAGTGATTATGAAAAATGCAACAAATCCATATACACCTGAAGATCCATGTTGGGAAGGTAATCCACCAATTTTTAGCGGATCAAAAGCAAAAAGTACATTTTGTTGCACAAAATTTTTTACTCCTCCTCCTTCGGCCACTCCTTGTGCAGAATATCAAACTTTTACAAAGGTCTACAAAGATGAAGTTTATGAAGGAATATATTTTAACGTAAAATATCAATTAAATTCCACGGCTATGGTTTTAACAATAATGGATTACAAAAGTCCTACAAATTCTACACTTCAAGTTGAGGCATATTCTACTGATTTATTTACACAAACATGCAGGTAAGTAAGAAATATGTTAATTTTTATCCGGGAAGATACCGTTTAAAAATGTCTTTGGATTGGGTCAAGTGGATTGACCTAATTCAGTGCTGTTGCGGCTCCGGAGCTGAAATTACTAATCTTCCAATGTCAACGGAAAAAAAATCTCTCTTTTCGGAGCCATCAAAGCTGGCTCCATAGTAGCTCCGGAGCTAATAAAAAATGTTCGGCACAACACTGCCCCTTGACCTAAATGACTGAATTCAATTGGACCTAATTAAATTGGGTCAACGGGTTGGGTTTGGTTGGATAACACTAGTTGAGACACTTTTGAGTTTTAAAGTTTTTTAAAAATTTACAGAGTCTCATCAAGCTCACCTACAAAAACATGTGTCTTCAAGCTTTCTGCTACTGATCAATATACTCTTCAATATCGAACATCGATTAATCCTGATAGCGTTAACATGACAAATATTTATGTTTCCTCCAATCAAATTATGAGTCCTTATTTAACTCCTTTAAAACCATGCCAAGCTGTATATCAGTTTGATATGATGGACCGTAATTTTCCTAGCAAATTTTAAAAATCAAAACTCATTTCTTTTTTTTAGAATATGAAACGGATCGTGCTATGACTGAACTTTGCTGCATTGCACAACCAGGTGGTGCATATCCTGGTGGTCTTAGCAGTTTTGGATATCCGTATCCTTTTGCACAACGAAATGTCAAACCAACAACAAGCATAGGCTATAGCAAAATAAATTCATACGAAAAGCACATTGCAAGAAACATCAAACAAAATTGATAACCCTGTTTTTCTATACATTATTTAAGATAAATTGAAGATTGTAATATTTTATGAAATTATAAAAAATAAATAAATTAAAAAAATAAGAAGCAATAATATTAAAAAGATAAATAATATAATTGCATGTTTATATTTTTAATTGGCAAAAATGAATCAACTCCAAAGGATAACAAAAGATAATTTATTTTAAAAAAGGGTACAAATTACATCTATTAAAAAAAACCCTTTCATTTGAACATTTAAAAAACAAAAACAAGAAACTAAAAAACTAAACACAAATTACTTTTGCAAAAACGGACCATCAAAAGTCGTATTTCAAATTAAAAATTAAAACAGGGCGGAATGCTCAATTGAACAACGTATTGAAGTATTTTTTAGAATAAAAAACAGTCAAAAGAAAAATTTCATTGGAAGTTTAAAAAAAAAGAACTAAGAGAATATTTTTATTAGCAAAAAAACAAATTTCATACAAAAATTCAAAACTTGTTTGAATCTTGAAACGAAAGTTTGCAACACGAAAAACAAATTTTGTTCGCTTTTCTTCCTTTTTTGAATGTTCACCGTTTTTTCATTCATCACATTTTTCTTGTTCGACAATTTGTGTTGTTTTTGTATTATGTGCAATACAAGTTTTAATTTCTCCTTCTTGTTTGCTTGTT
>CABFKO010005169.1:2548-15000 GCA_901766855.1 Panagrolaimus sp. ES5
AGTCCAGAGTTTTTTTCTTCATTTCTGTTTTTTTTTTCAATTTTTTGGAAAATTTTTATTAAATTTTTGTTAGAAATTCGTCGAAGCTGCACGAAAGCAATTTTAAAGGAATATCTCGTATAAATAAGGAAAAAATTTCAGACCGGACCGAAATTTCTCGGGCTTCGGTTTCGGTGGACCGGACCGAACCGAAGAGTTTCGGTCTACGGTTTCGCTGGACCGAAAAACCGGACCGCACCGGACCGGACCGCACCGAAAAACCGGACCGTAGACCGAAAAACCGCCAACACTGTATACAAATGATTTTGAGAATAACGTGATTTAAAAATCATTTATTTATTTAAAAGTAGAAATTTTTCAACCCTTCACTTCAATTATGATGAAAACAATTATTAAGAATTACAGAGAACTTAAATACCAATTTATAAGTTGCTCCTAAAAATTTTCCATCGTTCAAAGATCATTGTTATTTCGAAATGAATTAATTTATGAATCATAAATTATGATACTTTAAATGCGTCGTGTTTATCCAAGAGTTTGAAATAGAATTTTATTTTACAGTCACAAAAGGTTTTTAAGGCCGAAATTATGCCATCTTGTCTGCGCACTACACATTAATCAACTGCTAAAATGTTTCACGTTTATGAAAATTCGTGTAATAAAGACTCTAAATTTTTTTAAAAAAAATGGCATACAAATAACAAAAAAAGATTCGTTTACTGTAATAATATCAATTTTTTCGAATTTTATTTAATAATGTGTCCAATCTCTTCTAAGAGCGTTAAAATTTATTCTGATATAAAAATGGATCAATCTACTGTTGTTCTTGACATATTTAAAAAAGTCTTTGAACTAATTGAGATAAAATAAAATATTCAAATCAAGCTTAAGCTATTTTTTTGCGTCACAAGTTTTTTTTATTGGAATTATTCAAGTCTGCTGGTGTCACCGCAAATCAGCACAAAAACATAGCTGATGGTTTTCGTTTAAAAAATTTAGCCATTATGCATAATATTATGTTGCTGTCACGTTTTTTTCGCATTTCATCATTTAAGCAAAATTAATGAAACAAAAAATGTTTCAAAGATCGAAAGCAGTCTATTTAAAAGAGTTGAACTTTTTGCGCTGGAAAGACAATTATTTTTTTTAAATTTAAGTCCCAAAAGTATAATCTAAAAGTCCAAGTGCGAAACATTTTTAGTATTTAAATATTTGATAAAATATTTTTAGTAAACCTAATTTAATAATGTAACTTTGATATTTGAAAATAAACGCATAATTTTGTCACCTTACAAAAAATTGTATCATCAAACAGAAACCATTAAAGTACAAAATATAAGAGGCAGTATTACTCTGTCAAACAAATATTGTTAGAAAAAAAATTTCTCAAAGATTGCATGGCATTTTAAAACTTTAGTTTTTGTTGAAAATTAAAAATCTTGAAAAATGTTTGTAAAAACTCTAAAAACTTTTATTTTTGGCAATTAAAAGTTTTTTAATTTTTACAAGTTGGCTTTTAAATAATGTCATATTCTTTATTTTACGTTGATATATTTGTGTGTGTTTTTCAAAACAGGCACACAAAAAAAGCTAAACGGAGCATATTTATTTGGAAAATCATATTATTTTCTTTTCTTTTTTTTCACAGGTAAAGAAAAAAAATATATTAAAGATCGAATACATTTAAGAAATGGATGCTTTTAAAAAGTGTTGAAATTTTGCGATGAAAACTTATTCGCCATTTAAAAGTGGTTGTAAAAAAGTGTCAGCTAAAAGGCTAACCAGACAACTTCTTTACTTATTAATTATTTAATATTTAATAAATATTTTATAATACCCTTTAAATCAATACAAAAATTTGCACATTTAAAAAGTAACGTAGAACTTTTCAAAAAAAAAACTTTGTATTACTTGAAAAAGGACGTGCCAGAAAAGCCTTAATAAAAAAAGTGACAGCAATCATTTAAACGTTGTTGCTAGAAATTTCAACATTGTTCAAAGAAACAATTGAGTTTCTTTTTTGATATTTCAAAATTGTTGCTTTTGCTTTTATCCAAGATTTAAAAAATATCCATACAAATCCATTTTTAAAATCATTTCTATATTCTGGCATTAAAGTAAAAATAATTAAAGATGTTAAAAATACTCGAAATTCACAGATGGATCTTTTTGCGCCACCTTTTTGGGTTGCCCATTTTATCCAATTTGGTAGCAAAGCTTTGAATGAAGCAGAAAAAGCAATGTCCGGTTCTTTAATATAATCCATTAAAAATAAAAGAAAAAGAAGAATCATGTGAATGAATAAAAATGCCATAAAATTGAAATTTACTGAATTTGCTTTATTTGATGAAAGTATCTGTAAATATATAAAAATGCTAATGTTTTTTTTTGATTTTTAGAAAAAAAAGTTTGCTTTTAAAAGCAAATACTTCTTTGATCTTTCGCCGAAGTTAAATAAAATTAAACTAAAATTGCGATTTAAAAAAAACTTCTTTTCAATATCTCTTTTAAAATTAAAGCAAATTTTTTAATCAAATTTGTCTTGATATTACTCGCCATGATTTTGATCCATGAAAAACATGGTTTTATTCAACCAAAAAATTATCAACAGTTTAGCGAAAATTAATCCATTTTTATTGATACAAATGTGAATGCATTTTTGCATATTTTTGAATTCATTAAAATGTTTCAAGTCATTCATTACCTTTGAAATAACAATTTTGCCAGCAAATAAAACAACAAAAATGAATGATCCAAATAAAATCATAAACCAAAAAAATTTTTCTAATCTCGTCCAAAAAGAAATTGTCAAAAAAATTTCTGCTGCATATTTAAGGCATTTTTCAAAAGATTGTTCCCATAAATATTTGCATATAATGAAATCTGCAGATGCATCTCCAGATGTGTGATCATCAATAATGCAAGATAAATCTTCAAATTTAAAGCTAATTGTTTGATTGAAAGAATACGTATCACAACCATATGGACGTGGATCAGTGTAATTTGAAGTATCACAATCTGTTACAATCATATAATTAGTAAAAAGCAAAATTAAGATATATATTAGATCAGTGATTAAAATTGCTAAAAAAAATTAAGGTTTTAACTAATATCAAATTTTAACAAGTAATTTTGTTTAATGGAATATGCAAATTTTTTTGCAGTTAAAACAACTTACATAAAAATGTCTTCCAAAACTTTACACTTTTGGAATTGAAATAATTATTGATGATAATATTAGAACTATCAGATAAAGAATTGAGGTTGATTTCATTTTTATCGAAATTGTTAAAAAACAAAAACTTCGCAAACAGCAATAATCCGATGGCAGGGAATCTATAAATTGGATGAGTGTTGTAAGTAATGAAATGAGAAAGTCCAATGTGACAATTTTGAAATCCATTATTATCAATTTCTCTGTTTGATAAAAACTCAAAACAAACTAATAAATCAATAAATAAAATATTAAAAATATAAAAATGAATAAATGATTTAATGCATTTGAAAACAGCAATTACAGTAACAATTAACACAAATCCAGTACAAATATTTCTGAATCCTATCCTATCTAAAAAATATGGTAACTGAAAAAAGAAGCATGAAATATTGTCTTCAAAAAATGCAATTTGATTTGGAGCACTGCATTCAATTAAGCCTTCTTTTATTGGAATAATTGTTCCAACAGGACCTTCTTGCATTTTTACACTTCTTTGTCCCATTTTTTGGTAATCTTAGAAAATTCAACAATTCAAAAAAAGATAACGTTTTTTAAACAAGTTTGAAAAAAAAGCTTCACGGTAAACAAGAATTTGAATTTAAAAAAGTACATTAAAAAATACTCTCATTTAATTTCCTTAAATGAACTAAAATTATACTATAATGTAATTTTAATAATGGTACTATTTACGATTTTGTAGCTATTTTTGTCCAACTGAATCAACAAGGGTTATTTTAGTTTATTTTGGGTAAAAAACCTATTTAATTGAAAAAAAAATTATGTTGTAATAGTTGTAGTCAACAAAATTTGCGATGACAAATTTGTGACAATTTATTTTAGCCATTTTGTGTTCTAATATCATTCATGTATAGGTACCGGCGTCGCAAAAATTTTTTTTCGATTTTTAATAAAATTTTATATGTAATCGATACTATAAGAAATGAGAAATTCGATGGCCTCTATAAAACTTATTTATTTAAATAGCATTAATACTCTGAAGCTTTTAAGACAAGACTACGGTTGTTAAATGGAAATTTCCCGGGAAATCAGCGGGAAATTTCCCAGGAAATTCCCGGGAAATTTCCCGATTTTTTGCGGGAAATGAGGGAAATTTCCCGTAACCTTGTTCATTTCTAAGATATATATTTTACTTTTAATATAGTTAGTTCTGTAAAAAGAAGGTCATTTCAGCTTTAATAACAATTTCAGAATATATTAATACTTATTTTTGAAGCATATTCATCTTTTTTGATTTTTAAATAAAAAATAATGTATTCTAAAAATTGGGTTTCCGGGAAATTTCCCGATTTTTCAGATTTCCCGGGAATTTAACAACCCTAGACAAGACCCTCAAAAAAACGCGGCGGAAAAAGTTTTTTTTCTCTGTATCTCTGCTGGCCACATCAGTTCATTTTTTTGTAAAAAGTGCACTTCTCTGCGTGTATTCCATTGGCCACAGCGTTAAAATTTTCCGCCTCGTTTTTTTTATTTTTTTTACATAAAATCTAAGGCGCCGGTACCTATTCATGTAACCTGGCCGAAATGGTATAACTTTTTTAAAACTTTTTTTGTGTTTACGGTAGTCGATTTCTGAGATTTACTTTATTTTTTAATAATTGTAGTAAAAAATTTAAAAAACTTCAAAGATTTTTTAGTAAATATAAAATATGGGAAATCAAACTTCAACAATTTACGAAGGTTCCCTTGAATGCCATGCCCCAGATAGAATGGCATTTCTCGCAGACTGGATTTCATGTGCCCTTTTTCAACTTCCATATAAACTTGAATATTATAAATTTGGATATATTACAGCTACTTTAGTAATTTTGGTGATTGTAATTTCTATTTTTGGTAAAATTCAACATCATTATCGATGGTTCATTTTGAATCAAGCAATTTTTGACCTCTTTGTCACATATGATTATCTATGCACAAAATTTGCATATTCAAAAGAGCAAAACTGTTATTTTGGCTTTGACAAATATTTGAGTGTTGAAGATTTTGAAGCAAATTCAACTTCAGAAGCACAAATAATGAAAAATTTACCAATTTTTGGGATATTTATTTTAACAGGGTCACGATTTTTAACACTTTTTTTTCCAAATTTTTTTAAAAAATGGAATAAAACTTGGAAAATTTTGCTGAGTAAGTTGTGTTAAAAAATTTTTTAAAAAATATTTAATTTTTTTTACAGGTATTTTAATCATTGACATTTTACTTTTGTCAATGTTTATGCTAATTTGGATTGCTCGAAAATGGGATAACAATGTTGTTGAAGAATGTAATGGTTGGCAAAAAAGCAAATTTGAGTTCACATTTAAAGAAATTACTTGCATTGAAAATTCAGCAGAAAAAATTTGCATATATTTAAGCCACCAAAGATATTCAAGCTGTATGGCAGCCCGTCCATTAGATACATTTTTTAAAATTTATCAACTTTTATTTTTTAAAACTTTTTATAAGATTTATGCAGTAATTTTAAGTATCTCAGTTATATTTGTTGTTTGTTTGGTAGCTAAAATTTTGAAACATGCTAAATTTCAGGTAAGTTTCACACATTCAAAATTAATGTTATTTTGTTAGAATTGTGACTACTTTGGAGTTTTTCAAATTTTTTTATAGAGTTTATGTTTTTTAGAATACAACAAACAAAGAAATGTTAAAAGCAAATATACGAATAATCATAGTTTTATTGATTCAAATAATTTTTATGATTATTTTGGATGTTTTTGAATTTTTGAATTATATTTTGGGTTTAAGTATTTGGAATGGAGATATTCCAATGGTACCGTATTGGGTTAAATGGCTTTTGGATGAAGGAAAAACAATTCGTTCATTTCGAGAAATTCGAGTTTTTGTTGATGCAATTGTTATTTTAATTTTTGTAACCGGATATCGAGAAAATTTAGCAAATGCATTTTTTTGGATTTGGAAAAATACTTATGATAAAATTAGAAAAATGTTTTTTCATTAATTTTTTACTATCTTATTTCTAAATAAAACATTTTTTCATTGTTTTTTATTGTTGACACTTTTTTAGTTTGAATACTCTCTGAAAAAAAGAACACCTTAAAATCCAAATATTTTTTATTCCCCTCTTTTAACTTCAGTTTAAAAAAACTTTCTTTTTTACTTCAGATTTATTCAAAATTTTTAGCAATCTGCCAGCCTACACAATCAAAGAGAGTAGTATCCTTTGAAATATGAATGTTCTTCATTTGTTGATGGTTGCAGATCAGCTGGTTAGAGGAAACTGCAAAATTATTAAAATATTAACGCAACGGACTATTGAAATGTTTTACGAACAGAAAAGGAATAATTCAGTGACAAACGGAAATGATGTGCACACAAGCAATTAAATTAATTTAATCCACATTGCCAGTGGCCATGAACAAACCCACCTTTTCACATTGTTTTTGCGCTGAATTCCTGACAATGAAATAATTCTCTATTCTTTAAATGTGTTGAGTCCAGAAATTTTTGTGCAAACATTTATCTATAAATTATTCTGTAAAAAAGTATTTCTTGAAAAACATACAATTTTTAGATAAAAAAGTTGTATTCATTTTCAATCAAAAACAAAATAAAATAGTAAGTCTTACTTGAAAAAAGCAGAAGTTACTTTTTAAAAGTTTTTCCACAATCAAAAAAATCAGAAAAAAAAACGCCGACTGATGAAAAATACTCAATGAATAGGCTCACTACATAGGTACCGGCGCCTTAGATTTTTTAAACATAAAATCGAAAGAGACAAAGATTACTTACTATACTTTTAAAACTTGACCTCAGGGAAAAATTTGTTGTTTAATGTTGCTTTTCTAATTTTTCTGATGGATAACGTCCGTAATATGTTTTGCTACTGTTCGAATTATCTAGCCACCGATATCAGCAATTTTTGCTTAAAAAATAAAGCAACAGTTGCAGTTTATGGTTTACCAATATAAACTTTAAAAAATCCGTTTTTATTCTTTAAAGATGCATTTTTTCGATGGCTGCCGTGAATTCGTATTATTTTTTGGAGGTTCATTTTGAATTACTGTATAAAATTTTAATTAAGATACCTATGTGATATAATATAAAGCAAAAAAAAACTTAAAAATTCAAAAACTTTTTCATCAACAAATGCCTTTTACACGGTGTAAAAAATACCTATTTCTATCAAACCCTGAAAACTTTTCCTTTAAATTATTACTGAATAAATATTTTTGAGCACAACAAATAACACTAGAAAAGTCTTGCATCAAAAATGCGAAAGGAAAAAAAGGCATCTGCTGTTTCTATCTTATTTTATCCGTCCTAAAAATTTAAGTTAAACAACGAAAATTTTCCAAAAAAACATATTTTACAACGACAGTCTTTTGACGAGCGTATGCAACCAAGAAAGCAGAATATAAAATTTTACTTCTCTTTTCAGATACAGAAGTAAAATTTTAAGCAAAAAAATTGAACAAAATCTTTGTTTTCAAAATTTTTGAACACTGAAATTCTCTTCATTTTTGCAAAACACTTTTTTTATTCTTTTTAGCGTTAACAGATTCCAGTAATTCAATACCAACTTCTATAACGTAAAAGTTGAGGGCATCAAAAAGTTTTGCAATTTTATGTTGATATTTTGAAAGTTTATGAAGTTGAGTTTTCAAAAGGAGAGGAACATACCACGAAGTTCAAGTTCAAAATTTGCAATGGCATATTGAAGTTCTTTTTCAGGATTGATATTTAAAAAGGGATATGCTTTTCTAAAATCAGCAATGCAGACTTTTCCTTGATGTCGGAGAATTCTGCAATTGGCTTTCACATAATAAGAAAAAGTGCAATGACATGTTCGGAAGTTATTTAAATTCACCAGAATTTAAAAAGTTTGAAAACAAAAATTTCATACGGCCAAAGTAAGTCCAGTTGTTAGTGGTAGAGGATCTAATCTCGATAAAGCCTTCAGCAACTCTAAACATTGTCGAAAATGAACGATATTCATACCAAGGAATTTGAAATGCATTCAAAATTTTAAATTTTTCAGCAGCATTTTATTGTTTTCTAAACGTAATCCGAACATAAGAAAAAACGACTGCAAAACATATTCGGAGCAAAAAGCTTACGTTGTTTGCTAATTAAAATGATTTGCTTTAAATAACATTCCAACACGATAAACATCTGCTAATTTTGTTATTATTGGATTAGCCAAGAGCAATCTTCCATTAAAAGGTCCCATTTCCAGTTGAAAAATTTGACTAATAGGTTCATCAGCTATATCTTCTTGTGGTGACGAAGAAAACGACGGTTCTTTTGAAGGTTTCTGTGGGACAACTTCACGCATAATCTTGCCTTACAGCCAGTTGATTTGAAAGTTCAGGTTTCAATTTAAAAGCAGGATCACGTTTCTTTTTTTAAGGGATTTGCAACAGATTTTGAAGGGGGAACATACCACGAAGTTCAAGTTCATAATTTGATATGGCATATTGAAGTTCTTTTTCAGGATTGATATTTAAAAGGGATATGCTTTCTAAAATCAGCAATGCAGACTTTTCCTTCATGTTGGAGAATTCTGCAAATGGGTTTCACACACAATAAAAATCCGAACATTATTTTTAAGTCCTTCAAAAACAATTCGGAGTAAGCTTACGGAGACAAAATTATTTTGGCTTTATCTGAATCAGTTTCTTCCCTACTTGAAGATGTGTAATTCTTTCAATCTTCTATTTCGAGGATGTGAATTTTTTACATTCTTTTTTCGCGCCATTTTCAACTAATAAAGAAAGAAATATCAAACAATTTTAAAAAACAATTATCAAAAAAAGATATTCTAATTGTATAAACCAAATAACAACAACGCGTGAAAAACAATAAAAACCACATTTTATTTAAACAGGAAGAAATAAAAACAAATCAAAAATTATTTTTTTCCTTGTAATTCTTTTGCTTCCTTTTCTTTTCGCTTAGCTTCAGCTGCTGCATCATCTTCGATTCTTTTTAAACGAAGAGCTTGTTCCAATTGAATTTTTCCAGCTTCAGTGAGCAATGCTGGATCCCCAGTTGCACGTGCAATATTTGGATCAAGAACTTTATCAATGCCAAGATCACGACCAATTTCCTGTTGAATAAGAAGGGTTTGGCTTCCCATGTTATTATCACATAACAAAGATCGCATGACCCGTATATCATCTACCATAAGTGTGCGACGCTTTGCATGATGAGCTAATACATTTGCACATTCAAATAGTGCTAAAATATCTTAATAATTCAAAAGCATTACAAATACCAGTTCAAACCTTTAGCAGCTGCTTCTGCAGCAGTTTGAAGACACAGAACTGCAGCACTTTGCCATCTTAATCGATTACATTCGTTATCTTGGATCATTCTTTCGGTAATTCCACGAGCAGCATGTTGAAAAGCACGCTTTGAACATGCAAATTCAGAAGATCCAGTACGCTTGTAAGGCTTTTCAATTTGTGCCATTGTTTGCACCTTTTTTGCATTTACAGATTTTAAACCTTTTAAAGCTTGAGTTTGTTTTTGAATTTCTTTAGCATTTTGAGGTTTTTTCTTTTTCAAAGCTTGAGGAGGATTTTTCTTTTTACGATCTTCTCGTCCACTTTTTGCATGAGGTGGCAACTTTGGAGGTGAATGACAAATAAAATCATCACGAATACCAGAATCCTGAAAATGTCCGAATTAAGCAATGCATATCCGTGAAACTTGTTCGGAGTCAGACTTACAGTTTGCATTGGTTCAAAATCATGATCAATTGTTTGGTTTTGAAGAATGGAAGAATGAGCAACATGTAAAGTATGTGAAATAATAAATTCCTAAAAAACTCCGGATACAAAAAAGGGGGTCCACAAAAGTTGTTCGGAGAGACTTACATCTTCTTCTTCGATCACTTGATCATTGCAAATAAAAGCATCAGCATCAGCTAATTGACGTAGATTGATCCGACGACCACGAGCATCAACAAAACTTTCATCAGCTTCTGTTTGAGCAGAAACAAAAGAGGCGTTTTTAAGTTGCGACGGAAAACTACCCTGTTGACGATTTCCACGGGATATTGCTTCATTGCGAGCAGGAAAGGATGCATTGAATGAAAAAGGAAGAGCAGCACTACTTCGTGTAGAATAATTTGTTGCAGCAGTATCCTGAAAAAATCAAAAAACGTCTTTTATCCTGTTGAAAGAAACTTACATCTTCAAAACGCATTGCAGTATAATCAGAACGAGAAGTGCTTTCCTAAAATGTCCAAACGGTTTTATAGGTAACAATTATACATCTTCAAAATAAAACTTACATCTTCATCAATCATCTCAAAATCCAATACTGCAGCATCAGCTTCAGCAAAATTAGTTCGTTCACAAGCTCGATCAACTCCCAATTTTATTTCAAAATCACGATTACCAGCATGTACAGCTTTTGGTGCAAATTCTTGATTATCAGTTAAACAATTAACTCGCAATGAAATAAAAGCAGGCATGTCTTCACATTTTATTTCTGATGACAAAGGACCAACACGCTTGACTTGGAGTTCTGATGGAGACAATAAAGTTTCAGCCATTTCTATTGTATGAAGAACAAATTCTATATCCATTTCTGTAAAAACTATAGCGTTAAAACTTGTTTCATGGTATATATTATAAAGCAACACACCAGACACTTTAGTTGTTGTTCCACGTGAAACTATTTTACCAGGATTTGGAATAACGAATCCTTTAACTCTTTCGTAAGATGTATTCAAGTAATTAAGAAGGTTATCTTTTTTAACATCATTTACATCAAGCTTTTTTTCAACGAATCTTTGGCCACCTTGTTTTTCATCCAAATAGTCATCATCATTGAAATCACGAATAATAAAGACAAGATCCTAAGAATGTGAAATTAAAAAAAATTAAAGTTTTTAACAAAAGCTTGCTTGAAAAAGTTTTCCATTTGAACCAAGATGACCATTTACTTTTTTTGCGTGATTAATGAAAGTTGCAAAATCATTAAGTTTATCCTTTTGAAGGTCATTAAAAACATTGTAGCACATAATACTGCTGAATAAACATGTCATTGCAAAAATTGTTGAGCAATCTTGATAAGAGGTATCATCACCGAAAGTACCTTGTGAATCAATCTAAAATAAAGAATTATATGAAGGCTTATAAAGAACTGAAATATACTAATGAAACAGCAACTTTTGTTTCATCTTTTTGTTGAATAACAAAGATATGACTCCATGCCCAAATTCCTAACGTCGTTGGAGTTTGTCCTCTACGAAATTCAAAGCCTGTCAATTCAGTTTCATCATTCAATTCCCATGGTTGAGTTGGATCTTTTTCCATTTGATACAAATAATCAAGAAAGAAATTTAACAAAAAACTTTTTCCTTTTCGAGCTGCACCAGCAATGCATAAAACAACCACTGGTAAGCCAGCAACACGTTCATTTCCATAAATTTCTTGAAGTTCTTTCTTCTTTGCTTCAAAATTGCCAGGTGAAACATGTTCAATAATTTGAACAGCACGATGTTCTTCGTTATTCATGGTTGAGTAACTAAAAGTAGACAAATAATTAAAAAAGATTTACAAAAAAACGTGTAAAAGTTGAAAGTTGGGAAAAAGTAATAAAAAAAAGCTGTCAAAAGACAACCAAACTCAAAGCGTTCCAAATTGCAATAATGAATGTTTTCAGCAAAAAAAACAAGCAACTTAAAATTTTTGGCGGGCTTTTTTTCTCTGCGCGAAACTAAACACTTTTAAAATAAATTATTCTTTTGTAATCGCGTTTGCTCTCTCCAACTTTGATTTGCTGTTTGTTTCGGCAGCAAAAAAATGAGAGATGCATTGATTTATGTGATTGATTTTGATAAGCGAGATTGGATTTTTTTGCAGAGAACTTATTCAAAAAATCTTTTGAGGATCAATGTTTCTCCCACTAAACACTTTTTTTTTCTAAAAAAAACTTAATGTTAAAATAACAGAAGCGGTAACTTCTCCGTAAAAATTTTGCAGAGACTTGTTTTTCAACAAAGAATTCAGATTACTTTTGCAATCATGTAAACATAAAAATGTGCTGTAATTTTTCAAACTTGTCAGTCACAAAAAAAACTTGTTAATTTAATGATAAAATTTCAATCTCAACTTTTGTAAATATAAAAATATAATGAATTATATAACATTTTACAAAAAAAGAAAATGTCTTTTTTATTTTTTAATAATGTAGGAGTCAAATCAGAAACCGATAATTGTATTGCTTGTTTTATGTTAAATTT
>CABFKO010005191.1:0-10360 GCA_901766855.1 Panagrolaimus sp. ES5
AAAATATATATTTTTATTTTAATGCTTAATAAATGAGATAGATATGCCCTTTCCTTTTAAATGTTATTTCATATAGTTTCTATCTCTCTCTCTTACTCTTCTATTTTTTTTTTGCTATTCATAACCAAAAGCGACGATAAATGACGAGACAAAAAAACAAGTAGTTTTAGAATAAACAGAATAATTCATTGTTTAAAGCGTCGGCGAAAAGAAATGCCAGCTGAACCCCCCATGTGCAAATCATATTAAGCATCATGGACCCCAAAAATATAACATTGAAAGAATGTATGTATCTTCTTTTATCCCACTCATTTTCGTATATAAAACTAGAAA
This sequence comes from Panagrolaimus sp. ES5, assembly GCA_901766855.1. Lineage (NCBI taxonomy): Eukaryota > Metazoa > Nematoda > Chromadorea > Rhabditida > Panagrolaimidae > Panagrolaimus > Panagrolaimus sp. ES5. Next base: position 334 of record CABFKO010005191.1, read on the forward strand.
ATATCTTATTTTTTTGCACTTTGAATAATGTCCACCAGGCCAGATTATGCGGTAATACTCTTGCTGTTAGGCTTTTGCGCAGTTCAGGTTAAATTACTTTTGGAATAATTTTAAAAGTAAAAGAAAATATTTTTTTAAGGTTTTCTCAAAATGTTGTCCGTCATCAGATCAAACTGAATTTTGTGCCGCCTATGAACAATTAACTTCTGAAGAACAACATGCTGTACAAGAATTATTAGGTGAAAATTGTGACGGCAATGCTGAAGACAATGTTAAATTAATGGAAAAACGTAAACCAAATTTTATTCGATTTGGACGTTCTGGTTAGTTATTCTATACTACCGTATTCCTTTTACAAAACTTAATATTTTAGATCCAAATTTCTTACGATTCGGTCGTGCTCCACCTCAAAATAACTTTTTAAGATTTGGAAAATCAACTCATTCACAACAAAATTTTTTAAGGTTTGGTAAACGTAGCAATGAACCTAACTTTTTAAGATTTGGTAATTTTTTTATTATTTTTTAAAATCTTTTTTTACAAGTCTGTCCTCATTTTTAAGGCCGATCAAATGATAATAATTTTTCACGGTGGACAAAGTCTGCTGATCCAAATTTTCTTCGCTTTGGTAAACGTGCTGGCTCAATGGCAGATCCTAATTTTCTTCGCTTTGGCAAAAGTAACAATTTTCTTCGATTTGGACGTTCTGCTCAAACAGATGATAACACCTTTGAACGCGAATACCGTAAACCAAATTTCCTTCGCTTTGGCTGATCCATTTGCCTTAGGCTGTTATAAAAATGCATTAACCTTTTTTTTTCCTTTAACAGTACTGCGCAATTTCCATTCATTGTAACTATATTTTTTTTCAAAAGTTTTATGACCAATGTATTTCCACAAAAGATCGTGAATAAAGTTTAAACACCGGTAAAAAGAATTTAACAAAAAAAATGAGATAATCTAATATTATTAACAATAGTGTATAAAATATACTCCACAAATTATTCAAAACTTAATTAAAAGACTTACCCATTTTCATTTTCATCATCATCACAAATTTTTTCAACCCATGCTAAAGTTGGACGCATTTTTTTCCAAAAATCCGAGGATAAATTTGAGCAAGATTTGTTTAGCTTTTTAAACCACCAAAAAAAGTTCTCTTAGTAACCAAGGTAACGCTTTTAAATTTGCATTTTGCAGCAGTTTTTTTTCAAGTACCACTCCAAAAAAGCGGCTTTTTCAACCTTTTTTGTTTATTTCAATGTTATTCGATTCCCTTAAAAAAGTTGCGAGTCATAAATTCTTTTAAATTAGTATAATTTTTTGATAAATGGGTCTTTATGATTTTCATAGTCATGGAAAACATAATTAAAATTAGCTAGTTTTTTAAAATGCCTTATTGTTTTTTCTTAAAAACTATTATAATAAGTAAATTTGCCAATGTGACCGAGTTTTCAAACCTTTAACAAAGAAAAATTGTATCTCTCATGAACTCACTCGATAAGAGACTATAAAATTTGTACATCGTTTTTCATTTATGGAAAAGAAAAAAACATTTCAAGATCAAATGCCATATATGTTTTTAAATTGTATAAAGTTTAATTAAAAAATATAATTAAAAATGATTGTAGCGCAAACTTGTGGATCTTCTGCATTAAGAGTTGTACAACTTGATGCATATGTTTTGGATAAAGAAATTGAAACATATTTGGAGACGCAGTTAAAAGAATTGGTTTCATATCTTCCAATTTCGATAACAATTATATTTCAACGATATGTTGCAGAAGTTAGGGTTATACTTTCGGGAGTTTTATGGTTTTATAGAATATTTCGTGGATTTTCACCTGGACAAGAAATGATGGAAATTGCTTACAGATATTATCCAAAAAAAGTTGCTATTTTACACTTTATAGCAGTTATTATTATACCATATATTCTTGAAAAATTATCTGATAATATTGAAGATCCAGAAAAGAAAGCTTTGATACAAAAAATCGTTCATTTCGGAAGATTCCTTGAATTTTTTCATCACCTTTACTTTTTAAATAAAGGCGGATTTTCAACAATATGGGAACGGATTTTACATTTAAAAGCTGAATATATAACTCCACCAACATTAGGTAAAAATTATTCAGTTTTTTAGAAAAATACATTTAAAATATATTTTTTACAGGTTTAATAAATTATACATCTTTAAATCGAGAACTATTATGGCATAGCTATCGAGATCTATTATTACTTGCATTGCCACTCGGTCAGACAGCACGTCAGTTGTGGACTCGATGGCGTACAAGACGTGCTCTAAAAACGTCAGCTGCATCAGCAACAACAACAAAAAAATTTTTGAAACAAAATATGAAACCATTTTCACCGATATTATGTTCACGCTGTGATAAATCGGCTGTAATACCTGTTCAAAATCAAAATGCAAATATTTTAGAACAATGTGGTCATATTTTTTGTTTATATTGTTATGATCCAAGAATAGAATGTCCAAAATGTGGTTTATCACTTATTAAAGGAAAAGAAACTCGATTAAGAGGATTTGCATATCATGTTGAATAAAAATAAAGGTTTTTAATAATTTTTTTAAAATTTATTTAAACATTCCACTTTTTTTAAATTATGACAATTTAAAAATGTCTTTGGAAGGACCGGTATAATAACTGCAGTGCAAAAAGAATTGTTTTTTTTATTATTTTTTTAAAAAATGGCTTCTGTTTTTGCACTAGGGTTTCTGAGCAATTTGCAGTTGGGGTTAAAAAAGAACATTTGCAAAGAAAGAATACTACCTAATCATCAAAGAGGAGGAGAGACAAAAAAAAGATGATCAAAAAAAGCTTTACAAGTTGAAGAATGAAAATACATTTAAAAAAAACAGTTGTGACTGAAAATTTATTATGTTTTTAATGCTAAGTGTAAGAAATAAAAAAATTAGAAGAAAAACATAAAGAAAAAAAATATAAGAAAGAGTTCGATATTATTTAATGCTCATCACGAAGAGCATTTCCTCCAGAAACATTCATTGCAGATGTGGCAACCATGTAGAGAATACCCATTAAAACCATTAAGATGATGACATTGACACAAAGAATAATTGTATTTTTATCAAAATGTTGTTCTGCAGCTTCAACAATTGACTTACGTCTTGTTGTTGATGAAGTAGATGGACGACGCATAATTGTTAATTAAAGCTGGATTTAATACTTTTGAAAAAAAAATATAACAAAATATATAAATTTTGCACTTTTTTGATTCAAAAAAGTGCTTTCAATGTGATACAGGTAGAGAGCTAAAAAGATGAGTTACTTTCTTTCTTCGTCAATAATAATAAAGCTTAGCGACGTAAAACTTTGCAAAGAAATGACACGATATCCGCGTAAATAGAAAAGTTTATATAAAAATTCATGGGAAATATTTTTAAAGTTTACTTTTTGTTTATTTTTTGAAGTGTGACTTTTGAATTCAATAAAAAAATTTTCAAAATTTAATCAATAATTTTAGGATCCGAAAATGAACACTTTATCTCAATTAAAAGAAAAAGGTAAAGGTAAAACACGGAAGCTTATTTTTTCCTCTCTTTTTTTTCTAAAAGCTTGACGTTAAATCATGACAATGAACAGTTGGGAAGGAAGGCAGGAAGCGATTTGTTGCCCCTTAAAGCAAAAGCCATTATTTAACGACGTAAAATTGATCAAATGTCGTAGACAATCTACATCTTTTTAACAAGTTAAACTTTGTCAAAAAACATTTTTTTATTACGATGGGGGGTTATATAAGTAAGAAGACGGTAATTTTAAAAAAAATAAGATGTTATATCTCAAAGAATAAAAATAAACACGAGATCAACCTTGGTTTTGAAAAGAGATCATTTGCTAATTTGTCACTAAGCGATTGAAAATTAACAACTGCTTAACAATAAAATAGTTTCAATTTCAATATTTCAAAACAACTTCTTTATTTTTGCAGCAACATCAACAACAAAAAGGGGGGATCAAAGAAGACATGAAATGAAAAAAAAACAAGAACGGAAATACATGATCAAACCTTTCCAAAACAAAAAAATCTAAGCTTTCGCTGTCAACATAAAATATTTAAAAATGTCAAATACGTTTAAAGTGAGGAGAGGGTTGATTACACAAAAATTAAGTCTCCATCCCTGCTTTTGAATGAAAAAAAGAGAATAAAGAAGAAAAAGCAAAAAAAAACGTTATAGCTTTTTTCTTGACTGATTCAACGGGAGGATATATTAAATAAAGACAATGCGACAACGTTCAGGTATATACGACCGCCTTTTTGATTTGAAAAAGAAAGAAAAAACATAGCTTCAAAAATGCTTGAAGAACAACTGTTTTTGGGGTGACACACAAACAAATTTTTTTTATCAACACTATTAGATTCCTCGTTTTTTTTCTCTCTCTTTGACATAATACATTAGCAGTAAACTTTAACTTTTTTTCCCATGAAATGTATATTATATCAGGTTAAAAACAAAGTTTGTAATAAAAAAAAGCAGACGAATTTTCATTATTTTTTAACAAATATAAGTCTAGGAGCAACAAAAAATTAAAGAAAAAACAAATTTTTTGTGAAACTTACTATTTCAAAAACTGCTAATAGAGTGTGAAAACACATTTATTACTTTCTTTTTTATTATTGAATTGGAAAATAAAAAAATAAAAAAAGATCCATGCAATTAAAAAAAGCAATCAAGCTTATCGCTTATGTGGTTAAACAGGATCAAAGAAAATCGGCCGATCCATTTAATATTTATGATTTTATTTTATTTTTTAACACGTTAAAGCTGCTTTTTTAAAAGAAAACATTTTGATAATTTCAAAGTTTCAAGCATAAAATTTTTATGGATACATTTTTACCGATGAAGTACCACAAGATTACTGTAATTATCAACTTTTTATGTTTTGTTATACTTTTAATTCACACACGTACTTTTTTTGTTAAATAATTATCCTTTGTTTTTTATGTGTTTTAATCATTTTGTATTTTTTTCATTAAAACGTAATTTAAAAAAGAAAAAAGTAAAATACCACTAAATATGCAAAAATGTTCGAAAATTAAAACAAAACTAAATTAATCTGACAAATCAGCTTAAAATAGACTGCTTTACTTTACTTGTCTTGACTTGTCCACATCTTTCTTCGTTGTCGTTTTCTTCTTTTTTAGTAATCCGACGAACACGTTGAATTTTTCGTTCACGCTTCGAAAGCATCGGGAGAGGGTTCTATCCATCAAGACATTTTTTTATTGATTAACGAAGGCTTATATGGTGGTCAAAAAAATCCGTTTTTTTCTTGTGGTTTTTCACCCTTTTTTGGATTCATTTTTTTCTCCGATATTTTTGTTAAATGCTTGTTCGACTTTGCTTTTTTTTGTCTTTCAAACAAACAACAATTATTTGAAATGATCAAAAAAGTATATTTCTTCTTTCTGCGCATTTGAAAGAGAGAGTTCGTTAGTTTGTTGTCAGTTTGATTATTTTCTGTAATTTCCTTTTTCTTTACTTTTGCTTTTGTCTTTTAGCTTGAAGAAAGAAAGAGAAACAGATGAAAAAAAAGTATATTATTTTTGTGACCTTTCAAGGTGTTACTAAGTCACAAAATAAAACTTCCGAAACTTGTCGGCTTAATATATTCATATTTTATTTTTCTACGTTCATAATTTTTTTAACGTGCGTACGAGAACCGATCACTCTTGAAAAGCCATCGGAAAGGCTTCAACGTTTTTAGACAGTTTGTACAGTTTCAAATAATGATGGAGAGTGCCGCTTGTGCGATCGCGCAGTTGAGAGAGAAAGAAAGAGGTTGAAAAAAGTAAGCAGAAGAAAGTCGATGGAATGCGGCAAAGCATTGGCTATGGGACTTATGAGGTTGAGATTTTTTCCGTTTACTTATTTGGTGACTTTTTCTCCTTTTTTTCGTTTTTAGAAACAATTATATTTTTAAGGTAAATTTTTGCTTCTTACTTTATCCTAAAACAATTTATAATTATTAGTTTTCTGTAATAAAATCTCATTACATGCTAAAAATTTTAAATTATTTAACGCTTAAACCACTTACATTTTTTATTTTTTGTATCGTCTTTGCTTCTTTTTTTTATTCTTTCCCACTTTTTTCGCAAACTTTTTAAAAACCAAAGTTACGTAGTTTTTTTCGTCTTGCCCTGAGGTCGGGCCACCATCAAAGTTTTGTGTATTCTTTTTTTTTTCTTTCATCAATTTGACTTTGCTACCTTTGCTGCTACTGCTGCTGCTGACCATTGAAGGGGTTGATTGAATTGACAAAAATAAAATTAGTTGACGACAAGGATGAGGGAGTTGCGCAAGACACGCACGACGATAAAAAAAATCAGAGGATCGTCGCTGGACGGTTTGAAATGTTCGTCGGTGATGAAGTTGGTGAACTGACCATCACAAAAATAATAACGTGCTTGTTTTTCATCACCTTCTTCTTCTTTCTTTTTTTTTCTTCTTTCTCAATCCAGAGCTGTTTTATTGCATTTACTCACAAAAATAATACAATACTTTTCTTTTCTTTCTTCTTTTTTTTATTGCGTGAATATCAAATTTATATGTCACTTTTGTAACAAAATTATTATACTTTTGATTAGGAGTACAAAGGTTCCGGCTTGGAAGTGTATATTCAAAACATTTGTCTCTTTTACTTCTTTTTTCTAAGTCATCAGATACCTTTCAAAAATGATCGTGGTTTAATTCTTAACATTTCTTCATTGTTCTCTTCAACACTTTAGTGAAATTTTGTTTTTCATTGAATCATCTGTAACCTCTCTTATTTGGTCATTTTTTACTTGTAAAATCCCCCTTGTTTTTTTTCTTGGTTTTAAGTGCATTTTTTTTCCAAATTTGGTTCTTCCAAGATTTTTTTCTCATACCTGTACCGGTATTCTTTTTTATCATCAGCTTTCTAAAAAATTTTAAATGCTTGTTTTAAAGATTAAGGAAGTTGCTTCATTGACCTGAGTTTTTCATTATAGGTAAAAAAAACTTGTTATTTTTTTCTAGATTTCTAGCAAGGTTAGTTTCCCTTTTTTTTCCCCAAGGCTTAGGCTGATCTCTTCTCTACGAACACGATTGCATTCCTTTAAGCTTAAATGCTTCCATGACTTGGGACAAAAATGGTGCGCAACGGTTTATGTCTTTAAAAAAATGCGATTTTGCTTTGCTTTTTTCTTCTCTCTCTTTTTTTTACCGACCGTTCCAAAAGTTTACCTTGAGTATAAGCATCTATTACTTTTAAACTGGACAAAATAATGAATGTTGTTTTTATCATATTTAAAGTTGGTTAAAAATTTCCGCAATTTTTAAGATATTTTTGTATCATTTGAATAAATTTTTTGTTCAATTTTTTTGTTAGCTTTTTGATTACCACCATTGTTTTTTTTGTTCTGCTTTTTCTATTTCTCACTCACGTTGATGAACGGGGGATCACAAAAAAATCGTCTCGCATAAAGGGAAGACTGTTTTTTTGCTCATTTTTTTGCGCATCTTAGACGACTACAACTATGTTGTCCACCATAAAATGAGTTAAGAAAAAATAAAGTGACCGTTTCTACGAAGAACAAACGCACGCGCTGGTCATTGTTGTTTTCCTTGTTGGAATCTTTCTTTCTTATTTTTTTCTCTTTCTGACGGCAAAGACACGATTTTCGCAGATTTTTTTTTCGGTTTGCAAAAATAAACGACTACTTTTTAAGCAGCAACAGAAGGATATTGTATATTTGCTTTTAAAATGGCTAAAAATAAGCAGAAAAAAATAGATTTTTTTTGTGGTTGTGTAAAAATAGTATTTTGCAAATCATGATTTGTTTTTTGCAGAAAAAAATCTTTCATGGAAAATTATTTGGAAAAAAGCAAACTTGTATGTTTTTTGTGGTTTTCACTGATATCCAATCATTATTTTTATAAAAAAATTTTTTTTTGATGTTTTTGTATTAAGACAGTCAGTGTATAACCAAATTAAGTAAAGAAAACGCCAAAAACTGAGTTGCTTGTCAAATTGATCCTTGCCGACAGTATTATGCTTGCATTTGCGAGCACCCCCATTTCTTTTCCCCCAATGTTTACTCAAAACGCCCCGGTCACTCTCATCTTTTGGTAGTTGTGTTCACCTTCCACTTTCTTCTTATTCTTCTTAAGTTTGCCCATAGGTGGTGACAGTTAAAAAAGGGGAATGGGATAAAAGAAAGTTTTTTCTCTCTCATTAACCTCCGCAGTTTAGTAATTATAAAAAAAAAGTTACGAAAGTAAATCAAAAATGCTACGTAACAAAAATTTATTTTGAAAATAAAGAAAAAATGCAATAAAAATACAAAATAGACAAACTAATTTATGTTAACACCGTGAACACATGATTTTTAATAAATTAATGATTACTGTACTTTATATCATAAAATTTTTTAGACAAAGTGTAAGCAATGCGATGTTAATTTATATAAAAAATTTATCCAACTTGCGACAATAACAAAATAAAGAGTTTCATTTTGTCATTGAAAGTTTACAAAATTTTTATTATTTTAAACTTCATAAAAAGTAATTTAAAATGGTAAATATACGATGGACGCAAAAATGCATATTTTTAATATTTATATTAGTATATGTAAGGCTGAATATTGCTGAATCAGATATAAATGATTTATCTGATAATGATATTAAAGTACTTTCCCCATCACAATTTCCTCCAGTTTTAAAAGTATTGTTTTAACCCATCAATATTTTTATCAATTTTTTCATAATATTTTAGGTAAAATCGACAGAAGGATACTTGCCAGAATTGTCCGAAGTTGGAACAACTGTGAGAATATCACCTTCATTACATGCAGATTCCTTACAAATTTTAGTCGATGATGAAGATTTGGTAATTTCGATTTTTATTTAAAAAATATTAATTCATTTATTAAATTTAGAAACCTGGTATGCCACCAGCAATTTATCAATATGTTCTTACTGGGTATGGAGCAGAAAAATTTGCTGTTGATCAAAGAGGATATTTATATTTGAATGATCCAGATATTGATGCAGATTCTGATTCATCAACATATCAACTACATGTTCAAGCCCGAGAAGTCGATACCGAACCTGTTCGAAGTTCTGAACCAATTTCAATTACAATTCATATTATTGATGTCAATGATAATCCTCCAACTTTTGCATCACCAATTTTTACTGCAAATGTTTCAGCCAGTGATCCTAGGGAAAGAACTGTTATGCAAGTAAGAAGTTTAAAAAAATTTTTAATTTTATGCTAACAATAATTTCCATTAAAGATTGAAGCAAAAGATCTTGATGCTGGTAAATTTGGTAAAATTACATATAGAATTGGTCAAGTCACGGGTGCTCCATATCAAGCTTTTCGATATGATGAACAAAGTCATGAACTTAGAGCTACTGGTCCATTAAATCCTGGTGAGCAATATCAAGTTTTATTAGAAGCAATGGATGGTGGAGGACTTATGGGAAAAACTGTTATCCTTGTATCAGCAGTTGATGATTTTGATGTTCATACCGCTGCAAATATGGGAGCATCACTTGGAGCAGCAGCCGGTGCAGCTGCAGCTACTGCTGGTCAAAGTGTCGTTTCACCCCAACCAATTTCTGGTGGTGTTTCGGTTCCTGCATTCCCACAAACAATTGTTCCACAACCAATCTCAGAATTTACTGAAAATTCTATAACACCTGCACCTTTATTACCGCTTGTCAGTTTTACACCAGCTACACTTCGAAGAACAACTTTAGAAGAAACAACAGAACCTGTTCAAACTTTGGTTACAGAAATTAGCGAAGCAACACCACCAAAAGCAATTGTCGCAGTTTTAGGTGATGATGAAACTCGAGCAAAAGTTTATTTCATCATTGCTGACGGAAATGAAGAAGGGAAATTTGCAATTGATCAGGATAGGTTTGTAAATATACTTTTAAATATTATAGCTAACATATATTTTTCTTTAAAGTGGAAAAATTACAACTGTTGCTGAATTTGATCGTGAAGAAACA
>CABFKO010005213.1:4578-14956 GCA_901766855.1 Panagrolaimus sp. ES5
GAAAGAGAAGAGGAATTTGGTATCAGAATTACAATAAACATTTGGTAGCAAAACAATAATAAGAATTTGGTATCAAATACAATAAAGAAATGTGGTATCAAACCAACTTATACAATAAAACTAAGATTACGGTAGCAAATAAGAAAAAGATAAAGAATCTCCGCGACAACCATAGATAAATTTTGTTGTACGTTTTTGACAGTTTTTGCTTTGAAAAGGGCAAACATCGATTTGTATTAATGTTTTTTTTGTATACAGTAATATTTTATTGTATTTTGATCAGCAAGTACTGTAAAAATTAAAAACCTGTGTTAAAAAAACGTTGTTTAAATATGCATTTTATTAAAAAACATTACGGATTATATTTTAAAGCCAAATTAATTACTCCTTAAAAGGGGGATGAAAAACTCTTTTTTTTATTCTTGTTGTTGTTGTTCTTTATCGATGACAGTATTTTCACCATCACAATCAACGGCAGCCTTGCCGACCTAAAAATTTTCAAAAGGGGTTTAATTTTTCCAGCAACAGTATGAAATAGTAATTGTTAACTTACAAGAGGTGAAAGATGAACAGCTTGAGTGACAAAACTTTTTACAGCTTCACAACTTCCACGTTCTGCAGAATATCGAACAAGAAGATGTCCACCCTCATTTTCTGCAGCCTTTTTAACAGACCCAAATTGAGTTAAATCTAATAGTTGAGATTTTGCAAGTTGTTTAAGCTGTTGTCCAAGGGATGCAATATTTGCAGCATTTTCATTTTCATCAAAATCGTATAAAGTTGTGACAGCAACTGATAAGCCACTACCACCATCAACACCTTCAACATCACGACGCTTACGACCAGCAGTGCTGTTACCTTGTGGCGGTGCACATGCCTAAAAATGAATAAATAAGGATACTGTAGCTGTAAAAGCAACAAACCTGTGAAAAATCAATCACAAGAAAAGCAACCAAAACTCCAAAAGCAATTTGTTTAAACATTTTTTTCGTTCAACTTTTCTTGAGTTTGCTGAAAAAACTGTGATAATTTAAAAAATTTTCGGATTTTATTTATATCAAAATTTTATTGGTTCAAGCTCACCCATTTTTTAATTGTTAAATATATTTTTTCGCCTAAAAATCTGTTTACACCTGTTTAAACAGTGATAAATTCGTCATTTTTAGCAATTAAAAAAGTTTTTAAATATTTATTTTGGCAAAAAATTATTTGATTAAATGATAAATTTTTTTGATGAAATTTTATTGATAAAAATATTTTGCTTTAAAAAAAGCGATTTCTACGGTAACCATAAGGCTTTTTAAATTTTTATCATTTGTTGATTATTTAGTTGATAAATTGCGTTTATTATTATTTATCTGGTGATAAAAAAAACTTTTAATAAAAATCAACCCAATTGTATGTATATGTATTTTTACATTAAATTAATTAAACAATACAAATTAAACATATTTTTTTCTAGTCCATCAAATTATTACTGTTTAATTTTATCTTTTTTAACATTTTGTAGTTCAGCGAAAAATAACAATAATAAACTTATGTTTTCTTTTTCAGATTGTTTTCAATACAACTTCACAAATTTTTTCGCTAATTTTTTAAATATTCAAAAAATTGTGTTGCTCTAAACTTTATCAGCGTATTTTTGATACAATTTTGGCATTAAAAAATGTGTTTTTTATTTGATTTTTTCTATTATTATTATTGTAACAACTATCTCTTTTCTGCTAAAAGAAAACACTTTTGCAATAAAAAAATATGGCATTGAAAAATGTTTTCTGCGATTTCTTTTGCAAAAATTTTAAATAAACGTATAAAGAAGCAACAGCAAAATATCGTTGTTGAAATGTAACGATCTTATTGTCGATAACAACCATCTATGTTGTAATGTTTTAAGAAATAAAGCAAAACTTTTTTTTCTGTTCAATAAAAAATAAGACATCTTTTTCATATTTTATAAATTCGATGTTAGTATTTTTGCAAAATACATGCTGTTTGAATATTTTATTTTGGAAACAAAGAATAAAAAATATCCCCAATCAAGTCAAAAAATGTTTAAAAAATTACACACTCTAAAAAATTTTTTATTATAGTTGTTTTTAATGCCAACAACAAAACGGACTAGAAGCATTTTAAATTAATAGAATAAACAAATTTATGTAGACCAAAAATATAATTATCAAAAGTTTCAGCACATGTGCAACAGGGTTGGACGAAAATTTCGTTTCGTTTCGTTTCGCGAAAATTTCGCGTGTTTTTCAGGTTTCGTTTCGTTTCGCGGAACGCGAAACGGAAAAATATTGAAAAATCTTTTAATTTCACGGGATTTTGAGGTGTTTCGTTTCGTTTCGCGGTAGCGAAACGACTATTTTTTTCGTTTCGTTTCGTTTCGTTTTGCAAATCCCAGTTTCGTCCAACCCTGATGTGCAATATCACATTTAGGGTTTTTAAATTACCAAGAAATCTAAAAAATCGGAAAATTTCCCGGAAACCCGATTTTTAAAATTCATTAATTGATATTTAAAAAATCCCGGGAAGTTTCCATTTAACAACCCTAGTCACCTTCAATATCACTTAATACTGCATATTTATATATCATGTTGTGTTTTCAAAAATGATGCATACTATTTCTAAGTCATAGTTTATCTCTTTATCATCTGATTATTTTAATTGTATTGTTTTTAATTAAGCATTCGTTTTTAATTTTTTCGCAAATTTAAAAATGAGATTGCATCAACAAAAGTTTTTAAAAAACAAATTCCAGCAAAATATTTTTGAGGTTTTTTTGACAAAAAAATAAAAACAAACGGATAAAAATCAAATGTGTTTTCTTTTTTTATTTTCTCATTAATCCAATTTAACCCCTTCTTTTTATTTTTTGAGGTTCACTTTTTGATTCATTTTTTTGTGTCTGTTTTTCTTCCAACAAAAAACGACAAACATATTTCAACGGCTTTTTTTTCGAAAGTGATTTTCTAAAGTTTTTGATTTCACAAAAGTGTGTTAGAACTTTAAGTGTTAAAGTGATCGAAAAATCATTAATCAAAATTATAATCCAATTAATAATTCTCAAAATTTCCTTTTAAAAATTTTTAAGGATAAACAAATACGAAAGTGAAAAAAAGGAAAAATATTTCAAAACAATACCAAAATTGTTTACATTTTTTTTTGTTTCCCTCGTTTCTTGGCCTTGTTTGGACAAAAAAAAGTTGTTTTAAAAAAGTTTAAAGAAAGAAAAAATGAATGATGCGATTTAAAAATTTTTTTCTTTAAAGAATTGAAACTTTGAAACATGAAACTCGGCGGACTCGACTGACTCTCTTTTTTTTGGGGGGGCTCATTTTCAAAGTTGTTTCAAAGTTTTAAAGAACAAAAGAAAAATGGAACCGGAAAAAAACATTGTTTTTGTTTTTCTCAGACTTCAAAAATAAAAGTCTCGTCTTTTAAAATTTAATAAATTGTTGTTTTTCCGTTTTTTTGTTTTGTTGAACAAAATTAGTCAGTTACAAACTATGATAATTAATTCAACAAGAAAAAATAAATTCACATCATTTTTGTAAGACATTTTTTCGGTATTTTTTCAAAGAAAAACAGTAAAGAATTTTGGGTATCATTGGAATTTTTCCTTGTTGATCACTTTTTTTAAAAATAGGGTTGTAAATGACCTTCAATTTTGATGATTAAATGTGCAAAATATTGACCGCAAAGGCACTTACTAATTAAAATCAGATGATTTTTTCTAAGAATTTAAAAAAGAACTTTATTCGACTTTTAGTCACATCTCTGTTAAAAATATGCGGTGACTAAGATAAAGTTTTTTTAAATAGCCATTTTGTTAAAGTTTCTTTAAAGGAATATCATTGAATTTATTTTTCATATTGCATTTGAAATGACGTGTTGAAACTGAATAATATTGTATATGCTGTAAATCCACCAAAAACATGCTGTGACTCAATCACAGGGTGTTTCTCCCACAATTGAGTCAACATTGCAAACTTTTTAAAAAACATAAAACAAAGTTGTTGTTATTTTTGTATGACTTTATTTCTCGAAAACACTTATTTCACTGACTTGTTTTACAAATTCCATCACCTATTTTTTCCCGTTATTTTCCTGCTTTTAACCCATTACTCATTTCCGTTTACTTTCCTCTTTTTTCATAAAGTTTCAGTTTCAATATTTCTTTTTTTTTTAAAACTGTCTGATTTTCGACCATCAAAAAAACAAAACGATTCATGCATTCCATTTCTATGCTTCTTAACCCCCCGATAACACACCATCGGCCGCCAGCAAAAAAACATCTTGTAATTCTTTTGCTTTCAAAACTTTTGATACATATTTTTTTTAAAGAAAGAAAAAAGCTTAAAACATGTTTACAACATTCTTTACTGCTTGATTATGGTCTTCTGCTCTCTTCTTTTTTTTCTTTTTCTTGTAGACAAAAAACGCTAAATAATAATAAACAATATTTTTATACTTAAAACATATTTCATTGCAAAACTATATTCGACTTTTGTACTGACCCTCCTTAATTTTCTTCTTTATAGCCTCATCATTGAAAAACTTTTTTTTTATCATTAAAAAATAGAAACAAAAAGCATCATCCGTTAATGTTTTTAGGAGAGTGTTCCAAAAAAAATGAAAATAAGTATCAAAAATCATATTTCTTTATTTTGCAACAAATTTTTCATTACAGTAATTTGAAGCTAAAATTTTTTAGGGTTAAAAATAGCATATTTTTTTGCAAAAAAGAGTAGCAAATTTTGTTTTAAAAAAGTGGCGGTAACATAAAAGTTTAATCCATCATCATCAAAAACATCTTCTTGCACTTTTTTTTCCACCTTCACCCTCTTAAATTTAAAGCAAAAGTTAAAAGTAAAAGCAAAAACGTGTGCTACTTTAAAATAAATAAAAAGCAAACAATCAAAAAGGCTCCATCGAGACGCTAAAAAAACATATGTTTCTTTTTCTCTACCAATTTTTTTCAACTTTTCTTCTTTGTTTTGGAAGACGACGAAAATATTTGTTTAAAAAAATTAAATGTTTCCTCATTTAAGATAGATGGAATGGAAGAAAAAAAAATGAAGCAAAAGAAATAAGTCATGCACTTGCTTAATGTATCCTTCAAAAAAGAAGAAAAAAACAAATTTCGGAAGCTTTATTTTTTTGTCAAAAAATAAAAACTTTTTTTAAAACAATATTTTTGTCGGTTTTCATTTTTTTTTCGAAAATCTATTAGCTTTGCTCTCGTGTTTTTTTTCGGCGTCAGACAAGAAAAATAATAGACTCAAAAAAAGTAATAATAATATATATAATTTTTTTCGGAGATGTCATTTTTTCTTTCTTTTTTCTTCCTTATTTTTCTTTTATCTCTTTTCATAAAAAAATATGATTTAAAATTTTTGCGTCATCTTTAGCTACTTTTTTCATCCAAAAATATTTAACAACAATAATAAAAAAGAAGAAGAAAGAAATCATTTAAGCGGGGTTATTCAAGCAACAAAAATAAACACTTGAACAATTCTATTTCTATTTTTAGTGGATAAAAATTAAATTTATTTTTGATGCCATTTTTAGAAACTAAAACAGATGAAACTGTAACACTGTAACACTATCAAAAAACATGTTTATGCATGAAATATCCGAAAAAAATAAAAATGTGAAAAAATAATTGTTTTAATATTTTATAAGTGTGTCAAAAAAAGGTTTCAGTAGTTTCAAAAAAGTGAATTTATGCGTCAAATTAAAAGGTCACTAAACATGTTTTTACGTGGAATTTTAAAAGCTACAGCAAAAAGCAGCTGTGGATTAAGTTTTTATTTCGTCGGAATTTTGATAGTAGTTTTTTGCATGTACGAAATCAGTTTTAAAAAAAGATGAGAAACAAAAACATGTTTTTTGAGAAATGAAATTTTGCAATGCTAATCAAGCTTTAATTTTAGCAATAACTGCAAAAACGGCTTCAAAATATATGAAAATGTTTTGATTTTAGTTAAACTATTTTTAAAAAAATTAAAATAATGTCATTATTTCAACTTTAAACCAATTTTCGATTTTGTTGGTTCAAAACTAAAATTTAAAGTATTGTTTTAAAAAAATCTGTTACAAAATTGACTAAAAAACGAAGCCCCTTCAAAATCTCTGAAAAATTTGCTGTCGAAAATTATCACGCGTGCAGCAGAAAAACAGTAAATAGCTTTTTTCGCTTTGCTTTTTCTATTGTTTTCACGTGTCAAAAAAGAAAAAAAAAATCAAAATCCCCGATTAGCAAACAGCAAGAAAAGTTTAACAATATTTTTTCCCCTATTTTTGCACTCTTTTTGCTCCTTCTTGCTCCTAATTTTTTCCTTTTCCTGTTAATTGCCTTGTTATTTTTAAAAAAAAGAAAAAATTATTAAAAACAAAACCCAAAAAAAGTAACACACTTTATTAAACCCTTTGTTTGAAAAAAAAATTTTTGAAAAACAAGTTTCTATTTTTATGCTTTTTTTTAAAAGAGAAAATTAATTTGCAGCACCTTCATTTTTTTATTTGCACTTTCAACTCCTGGGAAAACGAAAGAAAAAAAGTTTAAAAAAATTATTAATTGCTGTTTTTGCATTTCCGATGGCTGACTTCATTTTTTTTCTATTACCATCAAATTTTTTTAACCATGCGCAAAAAAGAATCATATGTTTTTTAACATTAATTTTTGGTGCATTTTAACAGCTTTTTTTGATTGATAAAACAAATTTAAAAAGCATTTGCAAATATTTTGGTCCGTCCATTTTTTAGAATTCAATATTTCCGGCTCATATAAAAATTATTTAACGATGCATTGCAGGAATTTTTAAATTAAATGCATAAAAGCTTTTTGCTACGTTTTCTTTTTATTGTTTTTCGTTGTGAGAGTGAGAAAAAATGGAGTGCAGGAAAAAAAGTTGGTTGCATTTGTTTTTTTCTTTCAAAATAAAAGAGTTATATATTTATTTGTTTCCAAGAAAGAATCCAAAAACACGGAAGTTTTAAATTTTAAATGCAAAAAAAGTTGCATTTGTTTAGAAAGAAAAATACTGATTAATTATGTATGCCTTCGAAAAAAGGTGTTCAAATATATGATGATGTCTTGCGTGGAAATCAAAAAAATAAAGAAAGTAGTTTTTTTGTATTGTAGCAATCTTTAACTTCTAACGTATTTTAACACTCACGTGTTTGAACGGAGAGAGAAAAGGGGGGAGATTAAAAATGGATGCTTATAAAACAATGCTTCCAAAAACTAAAACTAAAACAAAGACATTCAACAAAATGACTTCCTACATGACAGTCGCCTGGTCTAAAACATCTTCTTATTTTGTTAATCCACCAAAAAGCATTGTTGTAAACAATGCTTAAGCACTACAAGTTTTAACGAAATTCTTTTGTTGGAAACTTTGCTCAACTTTTGTTTGCAAGTGTGTTTTAGATACTTTTCCTATCACCAAAAAACTTCTTTTTTCTTTTCGCAGAAGAAAAAAAGGAAGAAGTTTTTTTAAACAAATTAAATTAGCCAGAAAAACTTATTTCTTTTTTTTCCTTCCTCCTTTTTCTTCTGGAGGCCCAAAAAATATATGTACATTCATCTTTTTTTTAACAACATCAAGAAGCTTTTCAAGGAAGAAGAAAAAATGAGATAAATTTAAAAAAATGGGATATTTGATTTTATTTCTTCCATTTTTTCTTCCTTCAAAAAATTGGCTTTTAAAATTGCTCTTTTTTTCTATCACGGTAATTCAAAAAAGAGCAATCTTAAAAACCAATTTTTAAGGAATAAAAATTTAAAATCTAAAATCCCATTTTTTAAAATTTATCTCATTTTTTCTTCCTTTAAAAAAGTGGTTTTTTGAAGTTGCTTTTTTTCTGCAACGGTAATTTATTCCATTTTCTTAAAAGTTAAACTTTGCAAAAAAAACTTATTTATTATGTTGAAAGAAATGTTTAACTTTGAATAAGCAACCTTTATTTTTTTCCGATATAATTTAATAAAAAAAAGCAGTTTAAAGCATTTTTAAAAAACATTTAACAAAAAACAGTTAAAAGTTTTGAAAGCGGCTACATTTTTTTATTGTTTTGGAGATTTATTTTTGTGTTTTTAAAAAACATAAAAAAATCACGTCATTGACAAAAGTTTATTTTTATCAAACCGGATTTAATGATAAAATGGGATATTTGTTATCAGAAAAATGGGAGATATGTTTTTATGGGTTAATATTTTGGTTAACATTTGTCAAACAATATATTTTTGAGAAAAAAAGAAGAAGAGATAAGGAAAAATTTCTGGAATGTGATATATTTTTTTAAAGGAGAAGAATTAAAAGGATAAAAGTGATCAATGTATATCACTTTTTCCAACTGGTTGTAATTATTAAGAGCATCATTGAAAAAATGTAAGCATAGTATGATTAAATACCTCTTGATTTACAAGACTCAAAATATTTTGCCATGGATTTATGTTAAATTAGGTTGCTTTGATAAAACTAAAAAATTTCAATTCGGACAAATGAGATATCAAATCTTTCACTTTTTCCTGAATATTTTGTTTAAATCTCAAAAGAAGATAAAATAAAAATATTCATGAAAAATGGAAAGATTTGATACCTCATTTGTTCAAATTAAAATTTTTCGTTTTTATCAAAACAATCAAAATATGATGATCGTCTGTCTTTCACTCCTTTTTTTAATGTTTTCATCATCATTATTATAATTACGTGATAAAAGGAATTATAATAACCTATCACTAGCTTCATGTTAGTACTTTCACCTATGGTCACTTCATTTTAATCTATTAACCCTTGTTGAGGACAAAAAACATGCTTGCATCACGCTGATAATCATTATTACCAGGCGCCTACCCCAATAAAACATCTTTCCTCTTTATCTGCAAATTTGCAAAAACAACCCTAAAAACGTTATCAACAATTACTTTTTTGACCTTTGAAAGATTTATGACATTTTTCCGGCTCCCTTTTTTTCCATCAAACTTTTATTTTTTGAAAAACATTAAACAACAAACATTGAAAAATAAATCAAAAATCTAAACATTTTTCATGTTTTTTTTACACAAAAAACATGAATCAGTTTTGGTCATTTTTGATTTTTTTCAATGTTTTTACGGTTTTTGAGATTGTATCAAATTTTTTACAGAAAAAAAGGAACAACAATAACAAACAAATTGAGGACAATATTTTGAAAGAAAGACGGTCGACTGTTTTTTTTATTGTTGAATGATACAATGTTTTTCACGTTTCTTGATTTTTTGTTTTTTGTTCTCTTTTCTTTCTTTTCTTTGACTTCTCTCTTTTTTTTTGAGTCGTCGGAATTTTAGACAACAACAAAAGGGCGGAGTCTATTTTTTTGGGGATGTTTTTTTCAAAACTTTGAGGTAATTCTTTCTTTTTTTTTTCCCTCCCACTTTTTCTTCTTCTGACCAAATATATATATAAACGCTTTCGGTTTTAACATTTTTCAGAGAGAAATAAAACTTTAATATTTCTTTTTTAAAAAAGAAAGAAGAGTTTATAAAAAATTTAAAAAGGTGCAAAAGTTTTTTTTGCAAAATGTTTTTTATGTTTCCGTGAAACTGCTTTTTTTCATTTTTCAGCTGCGTGACATTTTCACTTTTTAGTTTTAATTTAAAATTTATTTGATATTTCAAAGCTAATATTTTTTCTTTTTTTAGTTTTCAATTTTACGCATTTACAAACTTTTTTCTGTTTTGTTCAACCAACCTTTTATTAAACGCTTTGACTACCGTAACCCAATCGAAAAAATGGCAGTAAATATTCAAATGGCAAATACTTCTTTTGATGGCTACAACAATGATCCAAGCATGATGGAACAACATTCAGATTCCAAAAAATCTTCTGGAGCATTTGAAAATACATTTTCATATTTTCGTCGAAATTCTGCAACAAGATCTTCTTCAGATTCCAAAGAAGAAGAACATGCAAAAAAGACGTTGTTTGGAAAAATTCTTAGAATTTTATCTCTTAAAGGTAAGCAACATTGTTGTTAATCATGATGATTTAATTTTATCAGTAATTTATTTTTTTAGTTTCTGAATCAAAAGCCAATGAAAAAGCCCGAAAACATTATCGTCAACGTCGTCGCTCCTCTGCTTCTTCAACAAGCTTTCAACCAATGCCAACAATTTATGAAGAAGAAAATGAAGCTGCTGATTTCTACAGTATGCATTCATCCTTTAATGAAACAGCAAATCATTCAATTATTGCTGTTGCATAAATTTTTTAAAATTAATTATTTTTAAATTTTTGTCTTTGAAAGATTATTTTTTAATTTTTCCAATATTTCCAATGAATTACGAGTATTTTCTTTTCTGTTTTTTTTTATAATAAAAATATAATTT
>CABFKO010005290.1:0-14275 GCA_901766855.1 Panagrolaimus sp. ES5
ATATAGTTTATATTTTGTTTTTAGTTTAGCTTATTACAGTATATTTCACAGTAGATTTTTATAACCTTCATTTATTTTTTAATCATATCAATTTAAATTATGGTATTTGCGGGTTTTATGTTTGAAGGTCTTTCATCTTAATAAATCATGGTTTGTGTTTTTCTTGATTTTCATTCAAAGCATCAAGATAATAATATTTAAAACGAGCTTTAACGGAAAATTATAAAAAATAATTATCCTTTTGAAAATTAATGGTTTTTCTGTTTTTGGCATAATATTAAACTGTTATGCTTTCCAAACTTCAGAAAAAACTTTTGTATTAAAGCTTCTTGGTGTTTTGACATTTCATTAATTAGTCTTTTTTGAAAATCTTTTTTTAAAGCCACGTGAACATTTTTTACCTTCTGCAAGTGCTGATGCATTTCACGGAACTCATCTTCGAATTGGTGATGTTATTTCTCTTTATGCATTAGATACATATAATAGTAATGGAAGACATGAAGGATTTTTAAGTACTCTTGGTCTTGTTGATGATCGATTATTAGTTGCAAAAGATAATGGCTCGTTATTATCACCACCAAAAAATTATCGTGGTAAGTGATTAATTTTTTTTATATTTCAAAATAGTAACATAACACTTTTGTTTAATCTTAATTGCAAATTTGATCAAGTATCAGCCGCTAATTCTTTTTACTTTTTTATCGTTTAGAACTTTAAAATCAATAAATTTACCTAAGCTGCATTTAATCTTTAATGACAAGTGATAAGAGCTTTTAAAACAGTTATTTTACCCTTTTATATTTTTTCCTACTTTTTCAAAAAATACTTCTATCAAAAAAAAAGATGAAAAAACTGCACTTTTTTTCCGCATTCTTTTCATGTTTTTATATTTTAAGATTGTCTGTTTCGAATTTGTCCCGTAAATCGATATGCCGCACAAAAACAATATTGGACAGAACAAAAAAAATGTCAATTTGGTGATATGTCTGATGAAGAAATGCTTAATAAACTTCAAGTTGCCGCAGATAAAGAAAGAGAACAAAATGATTTAGAATATCGTAAAATGCTTGGAAATGTTATACAATATGGTACAAGCGTGCAGTTAGTTCACGTAAAATCAGATAAATATTTAACAATGCAAAAAAATTCTCCTGCAAGACAAGAAAGAAATGCAATGAGAGTTTATTTGGATAAACTTGGGAATGAAGGGTCATGGTTTACGGTTGAACCAGTATATAAGCATGTTTCAATTGGTGATAATGTTATGTCGGGTGAAAGAATATGTTTAATACCATATTCAAATGTAAATACACCAACAACAAGTCAAATTAAGCAACAGCTGCATCTTTCACAACATTTTCTACACGATCATGAAAATGCATGGGAGGTTAATTGTTTGAATGAACATACAGAATGGCAAATTAGTTTATTTTTACAATTTGATGAAAATCAACCAGGAAATGTTAAATCAGTAAGTTTTGTATCTTTTTTTTTGGAATTTGCATAAAGAGCTTACTAACCCCAAAAAAAAGCTTAAGAACTCTGCAAATTAACCTTAGAAGAGCTTTAGCATTCTTATAGGGTTTGATTGCGTCATTGCAGGGTGATGTTGTTCGACTCTTTCATGCAGATCAACAAACATTTTTAACCCTTGATGAAGATCCAAAATCTAAAAAAGATGTTGTCTTTCTTCGAATGACAAATCGTCCATCGGCCACTGATGCCACTTCTTCTCGGGCATTATGGGAAATTCAAGTTCATAATGAAGAAACAGCATATCGGGGTGGTGCGGCAACATGGAGAAGAAAAATTCGATTTAAACATTTGGCCACAGATTTATATTTATCTGTGGCAAAGAAGGATGATAAAGAAATGCCATCAGAAAGTAGACGGCCAAGTTTAATGATAAAACCTGGAGAAACGTTGTTTAGTGGATTAGGAATGGGAAACGATTTACGGCATAGTTTTGGTAAGAAATTTGGAAAATGTTTCAAATAATATTTGTTGTTTTTGGGATAGATTTTTACGATATCTTAGAAATCATTAAGTTCAAAATATGAAATTTAATTTTATTCTAGACAAAATGTTACTTTAAACTTCTCACTTCTGTACTTTCAAAAACCTATTAAAATTCCTTTAGAAATTGTAGAAACTGATGGAAATAGTACATATTATATTGTACCAAAAGAATCAAAAAATCCTGCTAAAGATCCATCATTACTATTTCTCCTTGATCCATGTGCAAAAACAAATACCAAAGAAGCTCGAGTACCAATAAATTCATTTGTTCGTCTGCGGCATTGTGATACAAATAAATGGATTCATACAACAGATCCATCACAAAAACAAAATCTGTATTTTAGTAATAAAAACGAAAAAGGATGGGTTAAAGTTGTTTGTGAAGATGTTAAAATTGATAAAGAGGCCTTTGCTTTATCTCCCGTTTCACCCAATGAAGTCAGAGATTTGGATTTCGCAAATGATGCATGTCGTGCTTTGCATCAATTTGTTCAGCTAATTAAAAGTGGAACTGCTGTAAGCAAAGAACCAATCAAGTAAGTTCTAAAACGCTATTAGCTAACCTACAGTAATTCAATTTATAGCTTTACAACTCAACTTTTGATTGAATGTATTTATTTTGTTACAAATGTTAAAAATCATGTATTTGACCCTCTAAGAATTGTTGACTTTAATCCAACTCGTGATCGGCAAAAACTTTTACGTGAACAAGGTGTCCTTGGACAAGTTTTTGATCTCCTTCGAGCTCCATTTTTACCTCGTCAAGGAACATCTGAAATGCCACCATTATTGAATTCTCCTCAAGAATTAACAGAATCTCGAAATGAAGTATTTCAAAAAATGTTTCAACTTTGTTATTCACTTCTTCGTTATTCTCAAGTTGGATATCGTAAAAATCAAGAATTTCTTGCTGAAAAATTTGATCAAATTCAAGAACAAATTGGCTTCAATTTATTAGCTGAAGATACAATGACCGCAGTATTACATAATAATCCAAAATTATTAGAAAAATATGTTAAAACTCCACATGTTGAAAGATTTGTTGAACTTGTACGAAATAATCGATGTGGAAAATTTTTGGATTATCTTGCGGATCTTTGTGTTTGTAAAGGTGAAGCAAATAAAAAAATTCAAGAACTTATTTGTAATAGTGTTTTGAGTGAAAAGAATCGAGATATTTTTATGAAAACAGAAATGGCATTTCCAAATGCGGAAGAAGGAAAATCTGATATTTACATTTGTTGGGAAGAAACATTTATTCGTGGTTCATGCAAATCTCTTGTAAGTTGTGCCCATTCACAACTTGATGAAGATAAAGAAATGATTGATTATTATCGGTAGCTTTTTTTACAAAATTTTACCTTTTCATAAAAATATCATTTCAGACATCAACTTGGACTTCTTGCACAAATGTGCCAAGATCAACAATATTTAGCAATTGATCCACCACCTGAAAGAAAACTTTTAAATCTTTCAAGTGAACTTCCAATAGGTCTTGTTTTACAATGTATTGCAGATAATCGCTTACCCTGTGATATTCGAGCCTCATTCGCAAGATTAATGTTACATTTACATGTTGTTCGTGGCTCACCAGTTACAGCAGTTCGACATGCAAGATTATGGAGAGATATCCCAGAAAAAGTTAGTGTTGAATATTACCACAGTAATGCAATGGAAGATTCAACTCGAACTCGACACAATGCACCAAATAGTCAACATTTCAAAAAAGTTTTGTTAATTGTTGAAGAATATCTTGAAGGATTAAAGAAAAAGATTGTTATTGGAGAACCTGTGCTTAAAGATTCTGCAGGATATTGTGATGAAAATCGTTTAACTTTTGAAGTAAGCAGCATGAAATTTAAATATTCTTTTATAAGTAATGAATTTTAGATTGTTACCCTTGCGCGCGCACTTGCTCAATTTGGATTTTACAGTTTTTCTGATCTTTTAAAACTTGCACAAAATCTTCTTGCAATTACAGACAGTAATCCCAAATTTATTAGTAATCAAAGTAAGTTTAAATTCACTTTTTATTTCACCAATTTTTTTACCAAGCTTTAAATACACCGCTTTTTTCTGCTATCATAACTTACATACATAGGCTTTGCAGATCAACAATTGGCACCCCATACAAAGCTTTTGCGACAATTCACTAAAGGCATGCTTAATTCTATTATTCAACCTAATCATGGAGGACGCGCACCTAACAATTCACCCTTTAAACGACCAAATGACGTTCCAGAAGATTCTGCCCGAGCAAAACAATCTCGTGAAATGATATTACAAACGAAATTAATTGTTGTTGAAATTTTACAAGTATGTAAAAAAAAAAGATTTTTGGATAAAATTAAAAAAAAGTAAAATTTAGTTTATCATGGATGTTCGACGTGATTATCGAATTACTGTAGCATTGTCATGGTTCAAAAATAAATATCCTTGCAATGAAAATGGTGAACTTGATAAACCAATGAGTAAATTATTTTTTATCAGTAAATTTGGGAATCCCTATTTATTACTTTTTAGTTATCACAGAGCAAACTGTTTCGGAATTATGTAATGTTGTTTTTCAATACACTGAAAATGAACTTGATTTTGATGGTGAAAAGGGTCAACAACTTCTTCGAATTTTACTTCAAATGACAATGAATGATTCCCCACCTCTTACAAGCATGGCATTAAAAGTTTTATTTCGGCATTTTACACAATATCAAGAACTTATTGAAGATATGAAACAAGTTCAATTATTAGTATCCAACAATGATGTTGATCATTATCACCAAATTGATAGAGATTTATTTATTTTAAAAAATTTAACAGAAAAATCAGAATTATGGGTGCATTGGGATACAATTACAAAAACAACTTCAAAGCCAACACCACATCCAACATCAGAAGATCGAAGTCGAAGTTTAAGTGGAGAAGATTTAAATATTGAGTAATAAATTTAAACTGGACAAATAATTTATCTGTAATTTATATTTTTCAGAGATCATGTTGAAGAAAATGAAAGAGCAGCATCAAGTAATTCAAATGAATCAAGAACAATTCCAGATCATGAAATGCCACCTCATGCATATATCGAATTTTTAACAGAAAATTATCCATCTGTTAAACAAAAATGTACTGGATATTTGCATGAAATGCTTTATTCGGATTCTGATAAAGATCTTATGGCATCTTCATTACATTCAATTATGGATAAAGCTCCATTAATTGCATATCTAATTGTAAAAGATATCCTTCATAGAATGCTAAAATTGTGTTTTGATAATGCTAAAAATGATTTGATGAATCAACAATTACTTCGAAATATGAGAGTTTATGAAGTTGTTTTGGAATTTTTATCAATTCCATATAATAAAAAGAATGATAGTGAAATGCCAGCATTAATTACTTTAAGCCATAAATTTTTACGTGGTTTTTGTAGAAATAATAGAGAAAATCAGAATCGACTTCATATGTATGTTTCAATTGAAAGTGATGCAAAGGAAGGATCATTGTCAGTTGAAACGGTAGGCTTTTTAAATGTTCATTTAACGTATAAAAAAGTATTTCATTTTTAAAGGTTGAAGAAGTTCAAACTCTTGTATCAATTTTTCGTGGAAATGCGGATTTATCTGAAAATGTTTCTGAAAGTCTTATTGCGCATGTTGTTGGATTAATTGAGCATAAACAACGAAACGCTGTTTTCCTCGAATTTCTACAAGTTATTGTAACTTCATGTGAAAAAGAAACCGATTCGGTCCAACTTAAAGTTGTAGAAGAAATTAGTAAAGCATCAGATGATGTTCGGCAATTTTATGTTGATAGTGCCAGCTGCGAACAACTTGTTGAAATGATGAAAGCTACTGATGATGAAACACCTATAGATTCATCACATCCATTAAAATTTCATATTGAAATTGTTCGACTTTGTGCAATGTGTACTCGAGGCAAAAATGGTACAGCTGAACTTAAATGTGCATCCTTTATGCCAATGGATCATATCGTAAGAGTTATCAAACATGACAGCTGCTTAATTGAAATTAAAGATGTTTATCTTCAATTTATGCTTCAATGTTATATTGATACTGATATTGAATTAAAAGATGCATCAAATGCAGAATATATTGAAGCAATTGTTGACAATATTTTATTGGATATGAGAGCATTAAATCAAATGTTAAATGCAAATCGAGAGCCTCCAAATGCTTTAAAACAATATATTTGTCAAACAATTACAGAAATTCTTAAGAAATTCTTTGAAAAACCATATAATAATAGTCAAGCTTTAATTGATATTAAACAACATCAAAAACGCTTTAATAACATTTTAAAACAATTATATGAACTTCAAAATGGGCCATTAACTTTAAATAAATATGATAAAAATTGGTATATGGTTGCAGAATGTGTTAAAAAATTAAGAAAATGCGCAGATGATATGGGAATTTTTTCAATAAATAATGGTGGATTTTCACCTTCAATGGCACCAAAACAATTGTGGCAAAAAGCTGCACATACTGCTGTATTTATTTCGGTATGACTTTTATCATTGATTAAAAAATATATCATTATTTCTTGAATACAAATATAAAGAAACAAAATTTTAAAAAATACCGACAAATTAAAAAACTTTTTTTTGCCCTATGTAATACTAACTTTTAGCGTAATCAGACGTCAATAATTGAAAAATCAAGAAGAATGGTTAGCGGTCCACGATATTCAAAAACAGTTGATAATACCACAAATGTTGTAATGTGTTATCAACAATTAATAATTGACTTTAAATTATTTTTACAACCTTTACAAGCTGCCGAAGGTTCAGTTCTCGTTGATGTTCTACATTTTCCCGAACGATTATTCCCCCTTGGATCTGCTTTAAGAGTTAAATGCGAACATGGTGGTGTTGTATCAAAGCTAATACAGCATTGCAAACTTTTGTTAATAAATAAACATGAAAATTTATGTGTTAGAGTTCTGCAAACTCTTTGCAAAATGACTACCAGTACTCAACATGCCTTTAATGCTCAGGTAAGGACTTTCCACTTTGTGGCTTTTAGTTTTTGAAAAAGGCGGAGAAAGAAAAAATTTCATAAATTTTATTAACCAAAAATTTTGCTTTAATCATTTTTAAGCCTGATTGCTTCTCTCAAAAATTTTCTTCGGATATGATGGTAAGTTTCATTTTTGGAAGCGTGAAGTGAAACTTAACAATTGTAGTGCCACTTTTATTTTCTAACACATTTTCTTTTCTTTCTCCTCTTCTGCTGCTTTTCTTTAAAAATTTCTTTTTCAATGACTTTTTTAAATTGAATGATAACAATGAATTTTTAAAGGGGAAAGCCGTTCGAATGCGTTTACTTCAAAGATATTTTGGATCTGATGCTGTTCAAGCTCCAAAAAAGTTAAAAACTGTAGGCGTTCAAGGCATTGATAGCAATTCACACAAACTTGGTACGCTATCCTTTTTATTGTGAAATTTCAACATTATCATTATTTTCAGATCATATTTTCGATAGTGAATTAAAACCATTGAGAAATATTTCACTTCATGAAATTCAGTGTAAACTTAATGATGCCGGTGCTGTCGGTGTGTTGATATCTTTTTCAAAGATATCATATTTCAACAAACTCTTTTTTTAGAACTGGTCATTGATTTGATAGTTATGGATGCATCACATGAAATCTTTCTGAAATCTTGCCAACTTGCAAAAGCTCTTCTGCATGAAGGAAATGAAGAAGTACAAAATGCATTCTATCGTTTACTTCGTGAAAAGAAAGTTGCTGGAAAATTTTTTAAAGCTTTTATTATCAAACTTCAAGCCGCTCAAAATAGACTTAAAAGTGATATGATGTCTGGAAGTAATGTTCGGGCAAAAGGAGGTAACTTTAATAAACCAAATCTGCAAGCACTTGAGTAATATCACTTAATTTCTTTTTTTATTTGTTTTTAACAAGGCTTCATTTGGTTTTTTTGTAGCAATTTTTTTAGTAACATGTTTAGTTTCAGCACTCTCATCGACGTCAATCAGTAGACGTTGTGAGTAAATTTATTTTTTTGAGTTTTCCAGTTTTTCTTTTTGTTAATTATGTGTTTGTTACAAAAATATACTTTTCACCCTTTTTTATTTAACAAACTTCTCACTTTTTTCCCCTTTTCTTTTTTTCCATATCTTTAAATGACTTTTGGCAAAAAAATACTGTAAATCATAATTTTAGCTTCAAATGCAATGACTCCACTTCCGTTTGGAACAGATCAAAGTATTTTTGAACAAATTGGAAATAATCTTCAAGCTGGAACACGCCAGTCATCCATTTCTGATAATGCTTTAACAGCAGGAGAATTTTCTCCCCTTGGTTATTCTGGTTCATTACCCGATATTTCAAATTATCAAGATGAAGAAAAACTTCGAGATACTTTACCATCTGAAGTTGCAATTATTGAACCAATTCTAAGATTCCTTCAACTTCTTTGTGAAAATCATAATTCAATGTTACAAAACTTTTTACGTACACAAGGTGGAAGACCAGATTATAATCTTGTTGCAGAAACTTTAATGTTTTTGGATACTGTATGTGGATCAACGAAAGGATCATTAGGAGTTTTTGGTGAAATTGGTGAACATAATTTTTCACTGATTACCCAAACTCTTATCACTTTAACTGAATTTTGTCAAGGTCCATGCCATGAAAATCAAAATACCCTTGCAATGCATGAATCAAATGGATTAGATATTATTATATCTCTTGTCCTCAATGATATTAAGCCATTAGCAGATGACCATATGGAGTTGGCATTAGAAATAAAAAGTAATGCTTCAAAATTATTACTTGCAATTATGGAATCTCGACATGATAGTGAAAATGCTGAAAGAGTACTCAGAAATATGGCACATATGTCTGGTGGCCCTAAACAATTAATAAAAGCTATTACACAAGCATATGAAATGTCAACTTCAAATGCTTATCAAGTAACAAAAGTTCGACAAGAATTAATTGCACATCATGTAAGTAATAAATAAATCAATTTAATTTTAATTTAAAAAAGTTTTGTAGAATAATAATGTCCCTGAAATTTCCGTTAATCATTATGATACCGAACAAAAGGTTAAAACTTTGGGAATCGTTCAACAAGATCCTATTAAACGTGGATCACAAATTTTACAAAGTTCTATTGTTGATCCAAAAGAAGTTGGACATAATGTTTACATTCTTGCTCATCAACTTTCAAGGCATAATGAAGAATTAGCAGATTTATTAAATCCGGATAAAGTTAAAGATGCCGCCGTTAGAGCAGCTCTGACATTTTATAAAGAACATACTGCTCAAATTGAAGTAAATTACTAATTTTAACAAAAAAGTTTTTAATAAATAAATTTTAGATTGTTCGAAGTGATCGAAAAATGGAAAGAGTTGTGTTTCCAATTCATGAAATTTGTTCATATTTAACGCCGGAAACAAAACAAAATATTTTTGTAAATACTGAAAGGGATGCACAAGGTAGCAAAGTTCAAGATTTTTTTAATGGCTGGGATGCAATGTATGAAGAAATGAAATGGCAAAAAAAGCTTCAAAATCGTGTAATATTAAGTGCATGCACAAAAAGATTAAGATTTTGGGGGAAAATGGCATTTTTTAATGCAATTTTGATAAATATTATTGTTGCTCTTAATTATCCATTCGAGAAACATCCAACTGGATACTGTAAGCTTACTAAAAATATTTCAATTCAAAAATTCAATTCTAATTTTCAGTGGATTTGACTGGATATATTCCTTTTATTTATACTTTTATCATTGCTGTTCTAATTTATTTTTATAGTTCATGGAAAGATGGGTATGTGTTAAGCGTTTTAGCCAGGAATTTATTTTTTAAGTTTAATTACAGTACTTCATTTGCAATACATTCCACTTCTCAGTTAAGTATTTTTGCGTTTATGTCTTGTTTGGTAATGTTATTAATGTCACATATTGGAAATACTACAACGTTGTACATTCTTGGCGTATTACAAGTAAAAAATTCTTACAACTTTAAAAAAAAGTAATGTTAAGTTTTAGTTATTAAATAAATCAATTCATTTGGTCAGTTATATTGGAAATCGAGGTCTTATTGACCGACAATGGAATGATAGGCTTGTGGATTCCACAATTTGGTATCATACTGCTTATCTTTTATGTTGCCTTTTTGGTTTACTTGTTCATCCATTTATTTATTCTTTATTAGTTAGTTTAATAATTACAGTACAGTATGATCCTAATCTTTGGTTACATTACAGTTATTTGATATTGTTGCAAGTGAAGATACTTTAAGAAATGTTATTCGATCGGTTACAAGAAATTGGCAATCAATTATTTTAACCGGATTGTTAGCATTGATTTTAGTTTATCATTTTTCAATTCTTGGTTATCTATTTTTCCAAAAAGATTTTCGATTAGAAGTTGAAAAAGCTGAAGTTGTAGAAGTTGAAAATGGCAATGAGATACCAAGAACTTGTGCATCTCCAGATCAAACATATTCTTTTGGAAATGAACAAAAAAGCGGTGATGGTTGTTCTGTTGCTGTTGTAATGGAAGATAATTTGGATGATGATAAATATCCATCGTGTGATACTTTACGAATGTGTATTATCACAACATTAAATTGGGGATTACGAAATGGTGGGGGAATTGGAGATGTATTAAGGAACGCTCATCCAAATGTATGTTTTTAAAGTGCTGAAAATTTTAAAGATTATCAAAATATTTTTTAGGAACCATTATTTCTTTGGAGAATAATTTATGATCTTTCATTCTTTATTGTTGTAATTATTATTGTTCTTAATCTTATTTTTGGTGTGATTATTGATACATTTGGAGATTTGAGAACAGAAAAGAATGAAAAAGAAGATATTTTAAAGAATACCTGCTTCATTTGTGGATTAGAAAGAGGTCGATTTGATAATAAAGCGGTAACATTTGAAGAGCATAATGAAAATGAACACAATTTATGGCATTACCTTTATTTCATTGTTTGGTTACAAATTAAAGATGAAACAGAGTTTACGGGTCCTGAAAGTTATGTTGCTCAATGTATAAAAGTAAGTGATTCAGGAAGATTGAAGATGGTCTAGAATCCCTTCACGTGATAAATGAAAGTGGTTTTATTCAACATTTTTCTATTACAGGAACGTAATCGTGATTGGTTCCCGCGCATGCAAGCAATTTCCCTTAAAGAAGAAAATACTGATAGTGATCAGTTAGATATAAAAGATTTACAAGAACAAATGAGAATGTCTCAAGCAGCTTTAAAAGATATGGGAAAACGCTTCCAAGATTTACAACAGGTACTAAAACAGCATGCAAAAGCTTCTGCATTATAACATTCTTTTAGATTTTGACAGATTTGGCTTGATAACATTTTAACATGTTTTTTTGCTTACTTACTTACCAATTTTTTTTCACTTGCTTTTTCTTATACATGTATGCTGAATTTTTCTTTGCCAAATCACCTTTATTCACCTACACACACCACCACCACCATCAAAATGACCACAATCATTTTTGCACAATTGCTTTTTTTGCTGCAAATATTTTTTTACACTAGTCAAAGTAGATTTATTTTATTAAATTTTAAATTGTTAGGGTTTTTTCCGGTTCAACACACTCCATATTTGTGCCTATTAAGGGTTTTTTGTTTGTTAATAATTAAATAAATTATAAATGTTATTTTTTGTGTATAAACTTTTTTTATAGATTTCATTAATAAATATTTTTGGTTTTTAATTTGTCAAGTTTTTACGAATTCAATTTTTTTGAGCTCTAGCTAAAAATTCAGCATTAGTAGGTGTTACACTATTTGTTTTAAATTATTACTTTTTTAAATATGAGTGTAAAAATAAAGAGCAGTAAGTCTACATTTAAAAAATAATTGATTAGAATTAATCCAAGAAGATAGAAAACTTGCTTAAAAATCTTCATAAAATACTTCACAAAGATATAATTGAAAGAGATAGAAATACGGTGTGAAAAATAAATAACTGTGTCTATGCAGTAATATGGTATTAATCTTTGAAATTTTTTATTCTTTGACAGTAGTTAAATTTGCAAAATTTATTTTTTTTTCTGAAAATGTTTTAAAAGATATAATTTTAAAATGTTTTAAGCTGTAGGAATCTTTACCTCGCCCCCTCTTTTAATTTTAGCAATGAAAAAACTTCAAATGTCAAATGATTGCTACTTAACAATGATAATAAAAACTTTCCTGTTACAATTATAAGAACAGCATCCCAAAGTTTTTTCTTATTTTTTTAATGAGATGCTTTAAAAAACCTTCAAATAAGAGCATTAAAAGTCACAACTCTTTCTTTTTTATCAACATCGACAGAAGCATAAGTTAAAAAGATGACTCTATTTTATCACTTTCAAATATATCACCGACATCATCATCATTAAATAAGATTGACAATTTTCTATTTTTATTATTTCAAAATATCAGATTTTAATAGCTGATTTTAAATGCATTCACAAATGTTTGAATTACCTGACACTAAGTGTCACTCAAAAGGATTTTGGGATCTTGCTGAAGCTATTATCTATGTTGTATTAGGTTTAAAAATATTTCAAATAACTAAAAACACATTTTTTCAATATTCTTGTGAACACAAATGGATATTATTTTGTCATGGATCATTATTTTTATTTGGTTTAATATTGTCAGTTGTTTATCCATTTTTCGACAGAATATTTACATGGGATAACTGGTCATGCCAGCAACGACTACCATTATTAGAAATATATTTTTGCTTGCAGACTTCTTTTTACACGCATTTATTAATAAAGTATGAATGGTTTTTTAAATTTTTTCTTATTAATTTTATTTCAGTGAAATAATGAAATTTCAAAAAAGTAGTCATACATTTTTATTGCATCACATTATTACAGTTATATTGCTCTTTCTCAGTTATATGTGTAATATTACAAGATTTGCATCCCAAATAACTTTTATCCATAATATTTCTGACGTTTTTCTGTAAGTTAATTTTTAAATCGCTTTGAAAAGAAAACAGTTGCAGAATAAACTTATGAAAAATTTTACAGTTCATTTTGTACTTTTGTACTTCATTAACTGCTTTTTTTTTATCAAAAACCTACCTTATGAACAATAAGAATGTTTGCCCAAAATTTTTTTTGAAGATGCATGCATCGATTAAAAGAAGTATACATCATTAAAATCATGTGTGAAAATATACCATAATCCAAAAAAAAGCAACGAAAGCTAGCTACTAAAGTTTCACAAAAAAACACTGCAGAATCCTTCATAAAACCTTTTTTTTCAAATAGAAAAAAACTATAAAGTTACTTAAGGTTTAAAAATTATTATAGATTCGCAATGAAAATAGTTAATGGCAATGATACTCCAAAAATTATTCAAAAAAGTTTGGACATTTTATTCAAAATTTCTTGGATTTCAACGCGTTTATTTATTCTTCCTGTAATTATTACTCCAAAAGCTGTCATTGAAATAAGTTCACTGCTAAATGAAGATTATTGGTGGCCGTTTTATTTTTTTCAACAACCATATGCTTTACGGATTTTATTTTTTCTTTTTATTTCTTTATTGAGTTTACATTTGTATTGGACAATATTGGTTTTTTTCAAAGGTTTAAAACGTGTTACTAATTAAAGATAAAAGATGTTTTTT
The DNA here is from genome assembly GCA_901766855.1 of Panagrolaimus sp. ES5. NCBI lineage: Eukaryota > Metazoa > Nematoda > Chromadorea > Rhabditida > Panagrolaimidae > Panagrolaimus > Panagrolaimus sp. ES5. The sequence continues at coordinate 13,681 of CABFKO010005290.1, forward strand.
ACAAAAACATAAAAAAATAGTTTTTTACTTTTTAAATCAGTAAAAAAACTATTTTTAGCAACACAAAAAAGCAAGTTAAATAACAAACTTCTCTCATTAGAACTTTAGTATGAGTGCTAAATAGCCATTATCAACTATCAAAAATTTAAAAAATAAATAAAAACCCAAATGGGAAGCAGAAATATCTTAGATTTTTAAGCTCTGGAATTTTTGTTTTTAGTCTTAAAATTTTTTAAATGCTTAAAGGGGCACATGCACATCGAATAAATTTTTTGAGCAACTTTTATTGGAGATCTCGACACGATTGGAGGCTCATTGGAGCTGCATTTTGTTTTGCAGCTCCATTGAAAAAAAGCAGCTCCAATGAGTCCCTGAAAAAAAATTTATTCAAAGTGCGTGTGCCCCTTTAAAGGCGATTTTTGTTAAATTCAAAATTTTTTGCGATTTTTAGGCATTTTGAAAAAATGAACAGTTAAGTTTGAATGCTTATTCGCCGTTCTTAGAACAAATCGAGGTCGGAGATCACGATTTCGAACTCCGTTTTCGTTCAAATGGCATATGTGCCGAGTTACGACATGCCGTGCCGTAAAATATG
>CABFKO010005301.1:0-14901 GCA_901766855.1 Panagrolaimus sp. ES5
AAAACTTTGGTAAATGATTCTTTATTTTTTCTTTGCATTGAAAAATGATTTTTATTATTATTTTTAGGAGCCATTTTTGACAGCTCTTTCACTTGGGGCTCCACCACATGGTGGATTTGCACTTGGACTTGATCGATATATTGCTTGTTTAGCAGCAGAAGGAACTCCACATGCATCTGTTCGTGAAATAATTGCTTTTCCAAAAACAAAAGAAGGCCGATGTGCAATGTTTTCGACGCCATTTGAACCAGATAATGAAATGCTTTCACGATATCATTGCTCATTTGATCGTAGCTCGCAGTCATGAAAAGTTATGGAATTTTAGGAATTGTTTTTTAGTTTATATTTTATTTTTTGTTTTGTTGATTTTAATGAAAAAACTAATTTTAAACTCCAGTTTTAAAAATAGCAGAAATCATTCGTTGTCTGTTTTTATATACAGGGTGTCTCTTTTAATACTTTGCTATTTCAAATGCAAAGTAATGAAAAAATTTTAATGACAATTAACATATTTAAAAAAAAAAGATGAAAAGCAATAATCAAAAAATTTTAAGTTAAAAAATTGTAAGAAATTTGTTTTTCGATGCTCTTTTCTTTCATATATTGATATCTAAGCCGTTCTAACGTATCACCTTGTTTCTTAGTTTGTTGTTTAAATTTAATCAAAGGTGGAGGAAATTCTGTAATTCCATTATCGATGATACCTTGATTATATTTTTCGAGGGCAAGAATTCCTTCGGCTGAAATTATTGCGTCAGCAACATCAAGGTCATAATAAATATGTCGATTTTTCTAAAAATGGGTAAAATTATAAACTTGTTTTTTTTTCTGTTCTAAAAACTAACCTCCATAAATTTGGAAAATTTTTCAATATCAGAATATGCAATGTTATACAATATAACGAATTTCAATTTCATTAGATTAATCTTTTCAATGCTATTAACAAAGTTCTCTGAAAAAAGAAATGGTGTACCGCTCCATCTAAAAAATATTGATAATAAATACAGTAATCTTAGAAATAAATTATATTACAGCCGAGAGAAAAAGTTTTTTAAGACCCTTTATTATGTTAGACTATCGTTAATTTCGGCCTTTAATTAATCTATTTTATGATTCATGTAGTAATATCTGTTTGCCAGTTTAATGTTTTAGTAATTTAGTTCATTTCGATATTTGTTGCGATAACACCGGAAATCAAAAATAACTAAAATATTGAAACATTTACCTGACAAGTTGATTTTACTACCAGAATCACAAAACAAATTAATTAAAGGGCCGAAATTACCGGTAATCTGACGAAATTAAGGGTATTAAAAAGCTTCTTCTCACCGCTGTGTTTAAAATATACTAACAAACGAATATGTTTAACATTTGGTAAACATTCAAAAAGTTGATCAAGGAAAACTGTATCCCCATTTTGATATTTTATTGTTGTATTACGAAAATAAAAATATTCAACAAACGGAGTCAAAAATTTAAAATCATCAAATACAATTATTTGAGATGAAAGATGTAAGTGTGTGATATCACAAACAACAATTTTTGGGATAATAACTGAGGTGAGGTTTGAAATACTGCCATATAAATGAATTGAATCGGTGATCCATAACATTTTTGGAATATTTTGTAATCCTTCATAAACATGTCTTTTATCATTTGACATATCTAACGTCCATTCATCTTCATTTTCATCATAGCTAACATCTTCAACAACGAAATATTGAAATTTTTCATGTTGAAAATATTTGTGACATTTCATTAATTTTAATGCCATTTTAGCTTTTGCACATTCTTTCATCCATTTTAGAACATCCGAGGGAAAATCACTTGATGGAGCAGGTGGTGGTTTAAATAAAATCGACATGTTAAAGCTGAAATTTTGACTTATTTTATAAATTTTTGATTTAAAAAAAATCAAAGACCTAAATTTTAATTAAAACGAAATTTATGCATCTATTTAAAAAATGAAAGGGTTCATTCAACTGTTGAGCTTTGGACGTCAAACTATACTTTTTGTATTCAACTCCTTTAACAATGTACAATTTTTTTGCCTCCGCGAAGGCAAGAAAGTATTATATTACCTTTAACGGATCCGTTTAAGGTAATTTTTGACATTTACATGGATTTGACTGCGATGGCATTATTAAATTTTATTTTTTTAAAAAAAGTGCCAATGAAATAATCGGCATTTTTCGTCAAGAGAAATTTTCAAAATCTCGCTTTTTTGTTTGCAAAAAATAATGGGTTTTGATAATTAATTGGAACCCTAACAACTAATAATTATTTTTAAATGTTAAAACAAATTTAGATAACAAAAAGGTAAACAATTTTTACATTATCGCCCGATTTTACAGTTGTACCGTTACTGTTATAGAAAAAAAACATAGTAAACTACGGTCTGACATTTGCAGTTTTTAAAAAAAATGCATCTGCTTATAAGAAAAAGAGAGAGTGAGAGGGAACTGCCTGCGAATTATTTTGCCAACTATAAAGAAAACCACCACTGTGGTCAATGGCATGGCATTGACCACTGTGTTTTTTAGACCAAAGATTGTCGCAAAACATTTTTTTGGCGGTTAATGTGTAAAACAGCATCATCGTCGTACTGTTGGACATTTCATTCATTCTGTTCAATAATTGTTAACCTTTTTTTGTTAATATTATTAATTAATTACTTTATTTTTATTCAAAAAAATGAAAAAATGATTTCTTTTCATTATTAATTTTTACCCGGTTATATCGTCTACTTGTTTGACATTGCTTTATATTAAACATTTTAATTTAATTGGACCTGTAATTTATAAAATTTATTTATAAAAACTTGTACAGTATTTCTCAGTTTCTATTTTTGTTAATTTTTACCTGATTAATTTTGATTATCAAAAAAAAATTATGGATTATAATTCGCTTCCAGTTCCATATTTAAATGAGCTAAAAAGTGTTATTGCAATTATTCGAGTTGCTGAAGATAACGGCAAAAAAAGATTTGCATTTAATAAATACAGTAAAACCTTTACAACACTTCCAAATATTTGGTATTATTGGTTAATGTAAGCTCCATTTTTTATCGACGTTTTGCAAGTATAAAAACTTAAATTTTAAGGTTAGAAAGAGTTGAAAAAGATATTTTTGTTGAAGAAGATGCAAAATTTATTAAAAAATTACGCAAAATTGCATTATCAAATTTTTTTAGCGAAGAATTTTTGACAGAAATGTCAATCAAAATTGATGGAACAATTGTTGATGAATATCCAAATACCGTAAATATTTTAAATATCAGTAGTTTATATTTGTTTTTAACACAGTAATTTTTAGAATCGTGCATATCAAAAAGTTTTTTCATCTCCATATTTTCGGGAAGATGGATATAAAAATATTAGGGATGATAATATCATTGATAAAAAAGAATATTTGCAACTTTTGGGAAGTTATTTAACTTTTCCACATAAACATATTCAAGCTGTTTTTGATCTTTACAAAGAATATTCAGGTTAGAAAATTTTAACTGTTTTCTTCTCAAACATCGTTAAAAAAACAAGTTTTTTATTTATCAATTTGATTTTAGATACATTTGTTTCAAATGAAATAATGCAGTTGTACAATAAAAATTTAAAGTTTTTCAAAGATTTAAAAAAAGCATTTGATGAAAAAGATGTTGGTGGATGGATAAAAATATTGTTGGATACTCAAGATGAAGATGTAATTATCCAAAATATGGAATATTATATTGGAAAAAGGCCACAAAATAAAAGTGCATGGAAATTGTATATTTTTTATTTATATATGAACGATAAAGAGGTAAGGCAGATTCATTAAACATACTGTAGCGACTTGAATAAGGTGTTGCTGTAGCTACGGCGTTTTAAAATTGGTAACTACTGCTATAGTTATCAATCTCAAATGGATGAGAATTCAGTATTTATTTGGTTGTTCGAAAAGTTCGTGCACATGTTTGTGGGAGCAGAACATTTTGCCAAGTGCAAAGGGGTGCACGAACTTTTCGAACAACCTAATAATCAAAAAATATTTCGTGTGACTCTAAAACCTTTCTTTTCAAAATTTTAACCATGACAAATGCAGATGCATATCTTAATGTCAATTTTAAATTATTTAAAATGAAGCAGTGCATTATATCGTCTATTACGCTAGTTTAAGTAACTTTTAAATGACGTCATTTTTATTGAGAAACAAAAATGAATTTTAAAAAAAACTATACTAAACAATAAGATTTTTATTACTTTAAATTTAAAAAATCAAAAATAAGAAGCATGCTTCAATAAATGAAATTAGAAATGCAGCTACTTTTTAGCAAAAATACGTCTGAATAGCCGAAGAATTACACAAAATGTGATTTGGCTCAATACCTAATTGTCATATCAGATGACTCCATTGTAATGACTTCTGGTTAAATTTATTTTTAATAAGCTTGAATACTTTAAATCTGGTTTTACAAGGGAATTTAAGCCACATTATCATAAATATAAGCAACTTGATTCAAAAAGTAGCAGGAGACATCGTATGCTATTAGCATAAATGAAAGTGGCATTTTACGGTAAAAATATACGGTTTAATAGCTGGGGAATCATGGAATTAGATGAAATATTTTTTGGGATGTAACTCGGTTAACACGGCTGGGGTTCCCTTGTAAATCATTTTTCCCGTAAACAAAAAAAGTTAAATAAAAACTAAAATGTTTCTTTAACGGAAAAAGTACAACCCGGTACGGTACGGCATGGTAAAATTTGGCCAGACCTGAAAAACCCCACAGGTCCAGAAAAACCCGGATAAGCTCGAAAAACGGATGGCCAGTAAATGTGAAACTCAGAATTTCGAAATAATTTGGTATTCGCCAAAATACATTAAAAAAATTTCTTAGATTTCGGATTCTTACTTTTATGCTTAAATGAATCACAAAAAGAAAACGTTTAAATGCTGTCTAGAAACTTTTTGCTTTTTGTCGATAAAAGTGATATATAATTTTATTCAAGATGTGAAAAAAACTTTTCAATTCTAAGCCATTTTTGTTGAAAAACTAAAAGTTGAAAATTTCAAATTCTTCAACAAAAAAACTTAGAAAAATTTTCAAGGAGACCCCAAAAATTGACTTTTGACCACGAGTTTTAAATGACAAAAAAAATCAAAAATGAGTTTTTTTTTCACTTTTTTACAGTATTTTGCTTTTGTTTCAGAACCCGTGTGTTAACAATTATTAATTAAGAAAAAACTGATAAGATTTTTGAGGAAAAATCTATATTTTCATTTATATGATTTCAAACTTCGTCAAAAATGCTGAAGCGCTGCCAATACATTTTTTGTCAGGATTTGAAGAATGTTCGAGAGCATCAGAAATAATTTTGCATGAATTATTTATAAACATTTCATGTTCTTCAACATAATTAAAATGTAGAACAAAATGAGAACTGCTTTCTATGTTGTTCTGCAAAGGAAAAGAAAAATAAAATATTTGCAATGTAAAAATTTTAGATACTTTAACAAATTCTGTGAAACCGGTGAAATCAAATAATAAATGTTGGCTTAGAAAGAGTTTAAAATATTTAAGCTTTGAATGACGAGGAAAAGCTGTTAACTTCACAAAAGTTTCCAAATTAATTATAGACTGATCACTTTCTATCCTAAAAAATACAAAATGACGAGATATACAGGATGATTTAAGTTTTTGTGAAATCGTTTTTTTAATTGCAAACGAAATTTTCGAAAATTTGGTCTGTAATTCCGCATTACGTGCGGATAATTTTTTTTGTTCAGCACAGCCTGTTCCAGTCTACCATGACTCATCCTGGAAAATATTCTAGGCTGAAAACCTTTAAAAAAATTCACATCAATTATTGCAACCTTGAAACTGAAGCCACGAAATCCTGTTTTTGACAAAAGTGTGCACTTACTGTATATGATAAGCATTCGGTAAAAAATCCATTAATTCTTCAAATTGTGCCAAAGATGCATCAGACTTGAAAATTTTTACATTAATAAAGGAAAGCTCCAAACATTTCTTTGCTTTTGTTAAAAATTCAAATTCTTCCAATTTTATAAAATAATTTTCGATAGTCAAATATTTGATTTCAGATCGATAAATTTGAGGAATAATATTCAGTAATATCTGATTATTATCAAAGAATCCTGAAACAAAAAGTGAATTGGAAAGAATTAGATTTCTCAAATTCTTAAAACATTGATGGTCATATGAAGCAGAAGTAAAAGCTTGGTGTTCAAAAAATTCTACAGTATCTTCTTTTTTCGTGGGATGAAAATTTGACTTATGGGCATGCGGTTGATTCCGGGAAAGAAGTAGGCGGTGACAAATTGGAGTTCGATGTCTTTCAAAAAAATATTTGCATGAACGGAAAAGTTTTTGTAAAATAATTGGATTTGAGTTTTTTAGAAAATATGTAATAAAAGAATTTTGAAAGGAGAAAAACGGTTGTGGAACTACCGTATCCAAATTGAACTTTGTCACAATGGGCTTTCTATCCGCTCCATCTAGCACCGAGGTTGGGAAAGATTGAAAGTCTTTGAAATCCAACAGTTTGCCATCTAAGACAATCCCAAATTTTGATGCTTCTTTTTCAAATTCTTTTTTCATTTCAAAATCATCAAGAAAAAGGCTACAGTAACGAGAAAAAACGCCTAACATTATTTTTGGATTTTGCAGTTTTAAATATTTAATATATAGTTTCCATAGCATTTTATTGTAAATATTTTTGCTAATTCGATATTCAATGTTTTGAACAATAAAATCGTTATCATTCCATTCTTGAATACATTGAAGCCAACTTTCATCATCTTGATCGGCTTCCATTATTCTATCGTATAATGAAGCCGCTTTCTTATATTTAGAGATTTGAGATTTGCTTAAAGGTTTTGCTGAAATACGTATAAATAACATTTTAAGAAGGTAAATAATAATAAAAAACTTGCGTGAAGTTCGCTTTAAGATCTTCATATAGTCATTATTTTTGAGACCAAAATGTGGGTATATAAAATATTCTAGGTCACCGTCAAATACTCGATCAATATCCCTTCGACCATTTTCCGGGCATCGATGAAGAAATTTACAATATCGCTAAAAATTTATTCCATAGGAATTACTGACGTTGGGAGTTCGGGTTACAAAATTACTTGACTAACAAGAGAAATGTTAGGTTGTGTCGTTCATATATAAGAAAGAAAAAAAGAGAAAGAAACAGTGTTTTTGCTGATTTTTCGCAACTTTTTTTAAAAATCAAAGACAAGTGCAACTGGAAGAATTTTTTCCAAATCTTGTGCATTTTTAAAACATGTGCCCTTTTTTGCATAACATTTTTAAGCCATTTTACAAAAAGATGACATGTTCTCAAATCAGACTGAATTTAAAAAACTTTACGTTAGATGTCATATTATCTTGGCATGGCATGGGCCACTGAAAAGTGGCAGAGATATGTTTGTAGTGTAACAAAACATACCGTATGATCAGAGTTAGGAACAAAAAAACCAAAATGGAAAGCTGCTTTTTGTTGAAGCAAATCAATATTTGTTAAATCTAGGCTAAAATTTGGGATATTATAGCAAAAAAAGCTATAAAGTAATTTACCTAATGCGCCAATTCCAAAGGCATGGTTCCATTAAATACTTCTGAGAAAATATATCAAATCTTTGCTTTAACTTTTGCATATCACTTTTGGGAATATTTTCCAAATCATTTAACAATTTTTTTTTCTCATTTTCATAACTTTTACAACCCTCAGAAAAAGTCAAAATATCTTTATATATTTCAGTAAAGTTTTTAAAAAAATCATAATACATTGCACTAAACGAATTGAAAGTATAGGATACCTGTTTTAAAGAAGGATTTTAGAGCAAATAATGAAACAAGCACGTGGGGTATAAAGTTGTTAAAAAACGTATTCATTTCCAGTTTCTCGACGACTAGAACACTTCTGCAAATGAACAAATCAGATCAAAACTATATACATGGCGTTATTAATTCCAATAATTTAATTCCATAAAAATTTTTAAAAATACTTCTAAGGAAGTAACCAGATATTTTTAGAGAGACAGAAAGTTTTTATTTTTTGTCAATGAAAACGAATGGGTAACCTCAAATATTTTTTTTGTTATTTTTCTCTGAGGGAATGTAGGTCAAATGTGAAAAAACGACCACAATGCCCAAGTGCTAGCAATCAAAAAATCAATTAAAACAGAGACATTTAATGCAAAGGGGGTAACAGAAGCTTTTATGTGTTTTTTGAGGTTCATTCTTCAAAAAAAGGGGAAATTTACTTATTTTTTTACTTTTATCGTAAGCTTTCATGACTCAGAATTCAGAGGGGTGCACTTTCGATAATATTTCAAAAATGTCACGACCTTTGCACTTTTTTCAGATAATTATTTAAATGGATGTTTATTATATATCATATTTAACTGGGTTTTCACTGTAAAATCTTTTTATTATATTTATTATTGTCTATTTTTAACATAAAAACTATAAAGCTATTATCAAGTTACACATTTCACTTATGCACAATAATAATAAACCATTGTCACAAAACGAGCTGTTTTAATAAGTTTTTTTACAATTTGAATGAAAGTATATACCTATTTTATTCGATCAAAAACTTTCTAACATTTCTGCGATTCATTATTTAATCGCAGATAGAAGCATGACTGTAAGAATCCGAAATTGAAGAGCATATTTTGGGGAATACCGGACAGGCTTGAAAATGGGGCCGGCCTGGGGCTGAGGCCGGAAAAGTGACGGCCCGGCCGGCCTGAGGATAAAAATTTTACAGCCGGCCGGCCTCGGGCCGACTTTTTAAAATTTTTTGTATGGGAAAAACAAAGAATTATTCTAAAATTCACGGCCGGCCGGTCTTAAGGCCGAAAAAAGTTGAGCCGGCCGCATTTTCAAGCCCTGATACCGGATTATTTCGAAATCTTAAATTTATCACGATTTTATGTTTTTTGGACTTTGCCGCCTGTTTTTGGGGCTTGCCTGGGTTTTTCTTGACCTTCGGAGCAGGCCTATGCCATATTGATATATCGATGTCGAATTTGAAAAAAATATCGCTTCGATTTCGCAACATTGATTTCGGGCGGAAAAAAATGATATCGATTTCGATTTCGATTTTGAAGGTTTTTGTTCGATATTCGAAATCGATATTGATTTTTTATAAGTTTTTTTAATAAGCTTTTTTTCAATTATTTTTCTTCGCTATACATAATAATGCATTAGCACAATGATTACGTATTTAAAAAAGCATCCCTCATATTTTAGGACTTAAATTTCGGAAAATATATCGAAACATCGATTTCGATATCGATATATCTGATCGGACCGATTTTTATTGTGCCAGGTCGGATTCTACCATGCTATACTGTGCCGGGTTTTACGGAGACCCTTTCTTTAATCATTTACAGGAAATTCTTGGAGTATATTCCCGATATTGTCGCTTTTTTATCACTGATTATGAAATGATAAATCAATATTTTAAAGAAATAATTACTCAACAAAAATCTGGAAATGACTGTATCAAATATGTCATTGATTTATTGGATTTAATATCCTTTAATAAAAGTTATGAAACACAAATGCTTGAAAATTTAACTCAAAAAAACTATTTCAAATATAAGAAATTGCTTGAAAAACTTTTAACATATGAAAAAAATTTGGCCCGTTTAACTTCGATACCATCTTCATCAGTGTGGTTTATGACAAAGAATATGAACTTTTTCAAAAGCTACAATATTGTGCCAAATGGTGTTCTTCAAAAATTCGAAACTATCAATTTTTGTGATTCTTTAAAAAAATGTAATCTAAAATGGAATGATTTAAATATGAGAAGTCAAAGATTTCCATTTTGTTCAACAATTATTCGATATATTTCAAATAATTTGGTTTGCCGCCAAAAATTATATCAAACTTGTAAATATTTTTTTGCAATAAATTTAATTCCAATTTGTTACGGTTTAAATATTAAAGAAAAAAATGGAGATGGAATGAAATATTTTGGAAATTCAATTGATATTTCAAAAGATTTTTTTAATGAACAAATTGCATCATCCTCAGATGCTTCTCCCAATTTTGTTGAACTTTTAAGGGATACTGTAATTGTTGAAGTTTTAAAAATTTGTAATTCAACAAATCGAAATTGTTTTACACAATTAATTTCGTTAAAAAAAGATATTGAAATTCGATATTTAACTTTGGAATCACAAAATTTATCTCTTAAAGATATAAATTTTATCAATCAAAAATGTAATTTAATCAGTGTTAAATTTAGCAACGTTAATATTTATGATACCGATGGAAATTTTGCAAAAATCGAAGATGTGGTTGCTTATTTTTGCACTGTTAAATATCTTGAATTAAAGTAAGAATACGGTAGATTTAAAAAGCATTTATCAGTTAAATATTTTAGTTGTGAACATTTAATTTACACTGATGCAACTGCAACAAAGCTATCAAATTTACCAGAAAAAATAAAATTTAGCAGATTTGCGATTTTTTGGGTTACAAATATTTTTGATGTAAATACTTTTTGCATTTTTCTTGAGGTTACTTTTTTTGCAAAAGTTTTTTTTAAAATCTTTTTTTAATTTTTTAGAGATTTATAGCACCAAATTGTCATCTATGTATTCAATATCATCCAAATTTTAAAGTTTTGCAAAAACAATTTCTTCAAACTGTTGCAAATTTTTATAGAGAAAATCCAGGAATTTCTCCTGCGGTTATTGCAGATCATTGAATGTTTTTGTGGCATTTAATTTGTAGCACAGTTTTTATCGTGTCTTTTTTTCATCAGGCACAATTGTTAATATATTTTGAAATAAAATTAAGTTTTGATAAATATTATTGGTTAATGGAAACTTGTTTAAACTATTAAAATTTATGAAAAATATATAAAAAAATTTATTCTTATCTCTTTCATACCAGCAATAATAGTTGTTGTAAAAACTTGAAAAGTTTTGTTTTTTTAAATTATTTTTAAAGTCAGTTTTCATTCAAAATAAAAGCTAATAAAAAAATTATGTTGAATTGAAGTTATTAAAAGTAAAAACACTAAAATTATCAAAAAAGGATTGCATCGACCGGGAATCGAACCCGGGCCGCCCGCGTGGCAGGCGAGCATTCTACCACTGAACCACCGATGCTACACTTGAAAGGCTGAAATAATTGAACTTAACAGAAGAGGCAGTTCAATGAAATTAAACAGCCGTGCAAGTTTATGTGCTTTTTTTCATCATTATATTTGATTTATAAAAATTTAAAAGAATTGTTTTGGAAAAGTAAGTAATTTAAAAATTAAGTGCAAAACTATCTGTGAAATCTTTTTTGTGATACATTTTAATTTTCAAACTTTTTGCAACAAAAAATGTTTTATTTTTTTTTATAAATTTTAAAAAAAAAATTGCAACAAAATTCAAAAAACGATATACAGTAATTAACCAGGTCGAGGACGAATTTGTTCATTATGAAGTAATACATGAGTGTCTTCTTTCAATAATCGATAAAGAGGTTCTGGTTCTTTGTATGGAATTTCATATGGAAGAGTATATTTTGTAGAAAAAACTGGGCCCGCAATTTCGTAACCTTTTAGCGGAAGCATTGGAAGACGTTGAACTTCTTTTTCTCTTACATCCGTAACACCTTTTTTCAATTTAATACCATGATCAATTAATAATTTAATAGCAGGAAGAGTAGTTTTTAAATGAATAGGAAGCTACAAAAATGTTATAACTGGATTTAATTTGATTAAATATAGTTTTAAATGACGTACCCGAACCATATTAAAACCATCATGAACAGCTAAAGCAAATGGAACTGCACGACCAAGGGAACAAAGTTCATGAGAAGCAGCGAACAAGAAAGTAAAAATAATCTAAACTTTATGATGTAACACACGAGCTACAGTAATCCTTTTTCATTGTACAAGATTACTGTAGCTTGAAAAAGAACAATTAAAATTTCTTACTTGTGTAGCATCAGTAGACCAAACCAAAGTACGTGGCAAAATAATTTTTCCAAAGAAAGGATGCACAACAACATTGTATCGAGCTACTCGATCCTTAAACTTATCTATACCTTCATTTATTATTCCATTTTCATTTGCATATTGATTTATCCAATTAATTTTGAGCTTTGGAATTCCCATTGCTCCAACAACAGTTTTAATCTTAAAAAAAAGAGTTGCATAAAAATATAAAAGAAAAAAAAGAGATACCATAACTTTTCCATCATCATCAACATGAATTTTGATAAGCTCTGAATCAATTGTAAATGGTTCACATTTTGTTAAGAAATGAGTTTTTGCAGTTGTTGACATGGCAGTATCTTGAATTCGGCACATATATGTACTTCCAAGTTTGAATTCCTGAAAAGTACAGTAATAAAAGAATGCATGTCATAATATATTTCAAGAAAAAAGTGCAAATTAGACAAATTAAAATTATTTATCATACCTTCGGGCATTCGACAAGAATTCGTTCAATAAGAAGTTTTCCAGGAAAAACAACAATTCCAAAAAAGTCATAGGTATCTTCGCCATAACTATATGAATTCATTTTCTTCCATAAAGAAACAAAAGATTTCTGAGGAGGAGGTTCAGAAAGAGAAGGTAAAACCTTCCATCCATGCTCTTCTTGATCCCTGTAATAATGGTACTGTAATCATGAAGACAGACATTCACCATAAACTTACACAACAATCCAACATGAAACTTTTCCATTTTTTATTTTTTTACGAATAAGTTCTTCCATTGTGCAAGGTTTAACAGATTGATCAACTTCATGAAAATTTTCATATTTTCCATACAATCGATATACGCCATTACTTTGTCTAGGAATCAAATCGCGAACATATATAGCACTGATCTAAAAATAGATTTGAATAAAATCAAAAAATGTTGAAAAAATAATTTACCTTTTTACCATCAGGAAGAACAAGAATTGATGAAAATAAATATGGGCAAAACATGTCATAATATATTTCATTCTTTGGAACATATTGGCTTTCTTCAATATTTCTGTAACAAAATGTTGCCTTCTAAAAAGACATCCTATAAGAAAAGGATAAAAACAATGTCTAACATACCGGAAAATTTTCATTTACATTAACCTTATTACCACCAACATATTTTACTAATTCAGTTTTTCCACTTTTTTGTCGTTTATTAACAAAATATATTGCATTTAAATCAAAGTTGAATGGAGTATACTCATATTCATTTGGATTCAGAATCATTTGCAGAGTTGCACCATTTTCCATTGGTCCATAGGTTAAAGCAGCAGGTTTAGCAGCTTTCCTCTTTGGTTTTGCAGGAAGAATTAGATCAGGAAATTGATTTATATTCATTTTTATTGTTTTAGCAAAAAATTTTAAAAAAAGCAGAAAGTTGAACAACACTCTTTTTTGGTTTTACTGTTTGTTTATATAATGATTTATCAATTGTAATCGTATATTCAAAGCTTTTAATCTTTGCAAGTAAATAAAAGTTCATGCAGCGTTCAAAAGATGTAAAACATATATTTTTCTACATTTTTTTTCGTTTCAAGAACCATCACAACAGCGCGTGATTCAAATTGTTGTGTTAAAAAAATTCATTGAAAAAAATATTTTTTATTTCACAAATTTTCTTTATCATCTTACTGCCAAAAAAATCGACTCTTTTTACCTAAAATATTGAAAATCGATTTTTAAAAAATCTTTTTTAAAGTCAATGGCTGTTAATTTTATCTCCTTTTATAGCTTTATGGTAAAATCTTTGTCTGAATGAAAAAGAAACCATATTTTGAAAGAAGCCAGGATTTCAACAGTTTCATAATATGGCATCAAAGAAATTTAATTTAATTTAACAAATGGAAAATGTTTTACCAAAAATGCCAAGGAAAAAAAAGTGAATTCGAAAATGGGCAGAAAGAATTAAAAAATATTACTTTCATTAAAAAACAGTTATTTTTCTAAACTATATTAGACTATTTTTTACTCTAATTATCACGATTTTAGTTGAAATATCATTTTTATTGATTCAAAGTTTTTTTGTGAATATAAAAATACAGTAAGCAACAAAAAAAAAGAAATAAAAAAGAGCAACGAAGAAGAAGAAAAAATAAACAAGAAGAAAGAACAGGAGCAGTCGGAAAAAATCAAAGGAAAAAAAGCACAATATTAAAAACCAATAAAAATGCAAGCGGCAAACTTTCTTTCATTTTGATAAGAAATATATGCATTTTTGAGGCCTCTCTCTCAAAAACAACGATCACAGAAAAAATATAACAAAAGTGAGAAGTTAAACACAAAAATAGAAATGGGGACAAAAAGCAACGAATAAAAAGGGAAAAGTTCAGTTTTTTGTCAGTTTTACCCATTTAATTGGCATAAAGACTTCATTATTTAATTTTATAAAAAGCGCTAATTAAGGCAGCTGAAAAACTTACAAGATATCAGTTATCAAACATGGTAAATTTTTTTTTTCAAAATTCGGTCTGAACATTGTTTAAATTTAAAGCTTAAAAAAATTTTTATTCAAAAGATAGATAAAATCAAAGAAAGAATTTAGTTTATTAAAAAGAGTGGTAGTTAAACAAAAGAGCTTGAATTCAATTTTTTATATTAAAAAACAGAAAACCAAATCAATGCAATAATAACACTAACAAAACATTGATTATCTCAGTAGTTACAGTACCAAAGTTCAAATTTTAAATTCATTAATGTTAAAAAAGTAATACCTCCAAATAAACGTAGGTACTAGGTACAACATTTTCGCTGGCCGTGAATTGACTTATTTCAATTTTTCAGTAGCCAACAAAGTTAACTAGATCAGAATATAAAACTACATTCTTTTAGAAAAAATTCAGAAAAGTTAATATATATTATTATATATTATATATTATGGCTCTCTAAAAAGA
>CABFKO010005367.1:0-11952 GCA_901766855.1 Panagrolaimus sp. ES5
AAACGAAACTACGAAACAGCCGCGAAACGAAATTTTCGGCCAACCCTGTTCTATCTGTATATTTTTCTCCAACAAATATTTTTCAACAAGATTTTTCGTTTCCAAAACCAATTTTATCATATTTTTTCGAAAATGCCACAACAGAATTTTATTAAAAATTGAATCAAACTTGTAAAATTATTTTTGTTAAATATCAAATTATTTCTATCCCTGGTTAGAACTTCCCAAGGTTTTGGAAAATACAGTTTTTCTACCAATCTCGTAAAATATTTTAATATTTTAACAAAAATTATGTTTGACTTATCGAATCCATCTCAAAAATGCTCCATTTTTGTCATATAAATCTTTGATGCAAAAAATTCTCCGATGTGATGCAAAATATTTAATTCTTCGCAATTGTGCAGATTTTGAATCCAATGATTTTAAATTATTGACAAAATCAGGAAAAGTTGAATATTTGCAAATTTTTGATACTAAAATACTTGATTCAAATAATGAAATGGTACCACTTGAAGTTATTTTAGCACAGACTTTAAAAGCAAACCGTATTATGTAAGAGTAAGTGAAAATGTTGATTTGTTTAATTTTATAGTTTTTAGTATCGAACCTTGCCATGTTTCGACTGTAACAATGAAAATACTTTGTGCCCAAACACGCAAAACAAAAATTCAATATTTAAGTTTGAAATCAATCGATGGATTATTGGATCCTAAAATGTTTATGAATTTTCTTACAGTATGCTTTCTTTATAATTTTATAAATAATATTTTACGGGTTTTTTTTAAGAAAAACAGTGATGCAGTAATTCTTAAAAACAAAAGTTCCTCAGACGTTTACAAATGGACAAGATACCGTTGATTTTGGAAATATTTTTATCTATCTTTTCTTAACCAACAATAATATTAAAATTTGCGCAAATAACTTATTTAAAATAGGAAATTTTCAGAGAAAAACAATTACGTATTTTGTTGATTTTTTTAAAAATAAATTTTTTTGCAAAATAAAATAAAAAAGACATTTCAGACATTACATTTTTTCCAACAAAACTAAAAAAATGGAATTTTCTAAAATTATTTTTAAGGTATTCATTATAAAATTTGCACAAACCGTTTCATAAATTCAAACTTTTATTATTTAAAACAATGCATATCTCCTTAGAATCCATGTTTGCTTGTGATGTTTAACCAAACAAAGATGGCAGAATTTTGATAAGAAAAAAAGTTGTATTAGTGTGTGTTTTCATGTTTCACTAAAACCCGTTGTTTTCTTTTTTATGTGGTCACTTTTGGCGGCGGCAATCGCATATTTTTCGGTGGCCCATTTTTTAATATTGCAGATGTTTTTACTCTTTTCATCACTTTCTCATCAAAAGTTGTCGGATATGCTTTTTATATTCAGTTTTAATGGACAATGAATGCAATATTGATAGATGAGTCATAAAGATAACTTTTGATTCATTGAATGAAAACATACAATGAAAAGAAGGGTAGTTTTTTCGCAGATTTTAGGTTGATTTTTTAATTTTTGAAAACATGAAACTGTATCAAAATAGTTTTTAAGATTAAAAAAATTAGGTTTTAAATAATCCCAAAAGTGGTTATCAAATTCTTATTGTTTTTGTACTATTTTTTGGTAGCTTAAAATTATCCAAAATGTTTCTTTGCAAAAAATGCCATCCCCATTCAATCCCTTATTCCTTAAATCTTATTAATAAATTTCTTTTTGTTCAAAAAAATGTTTCGCACAATTCTTTCTCTCTTTTTTACTGCTAATTTTTTTGTTAGTTTTTCTTTCATTTTTTTCTATCCCCTCTAAAAAAAGAAAAGAAGAATCCTCAAAAATAGAAACCAAAAAAAACGAGAGTCTCTGTTTTTGTGAAACTATATACTAAAAGTGACCTTTTATAAAAAAAATGTATAAAAGTTTTTTTGTGCTAATCCTTGGGGCTTTTTTCAATGCCACAAAAATAGAAAAAAAAATCTCGCGCAAAAAAGAAAAAGTATTTAATTTCCGTTTTGGATCAAAAGAAAGGAAATACGTTTTTTGTTAGAAAGTATTTTTTTGCTGAATAAAAATCCACTTCAATGAGACCAGAAGGACATCTTTTTTACTCTTTTATTTTATGCGCTAAATATAAGCTACTTTACGAAATTATTTATTCTTTCACTTCTTCTCTCAAGAGTGTGGCTTTTCTAGGTTTTCTTTGGCATTTTTTGCCATTTGTTTAAACTTAGTTTTAATGACAGTAACACACGTTGCAGTTATACTGTATTTTTATGTTACTGTCACTTTCAAACTTTTTTCTTAAAAACCTGAAATTTCAAAAAATTTATGCGTTGATACTGTAACAATGGATTACCAAATGTATAATCTAATTTTCAATGTCACATAAATGTGATTTTTTGAAAACCCATGTTTTAGTAAATCTAATCGTTTTTCTTTTTCAAAAAAGAGAAACTTTCAAGGTCGAAAATAATATTCAAATCTTTTTTCGTTTTTTTGGAAGCGATTTGTCGTTCGTATTTGAAAAGTGAAAAGAAGGAAAAAGATTTTGATTGAATAATTGCGCAAAAAAATATTGTTATGATTGAGTGGCATCATTTTTAACATAGATTTTCTTCATTAAATACAATAAAGTTGTAATGTCATTTTTTAACTGTCAGCCGTCTACTTATTATTTTTAACATTGGTTTTAGAAAGCAATTTTTGTGGATCTTTTTGATTTCTTTTGTATTCATCCTTGGCACTTTTTTAATCTACTGAGATTTAAATTAGTACTCTTGTGTTTTTTTTCCTCTCATTTTTATTGTTACATTTAAAAAACAGAAACAAAAAGACTGTTCAAAAATGATGTAATTAAGCTTTATTCCAAAAAACCCAACTCATATTACTTCTTTGTTCTTCCATTTACAATCTATAATTATCCATTCTCTTCTCTTTATTTTAAAAGCTATTATTATTACCTTAAATTCCAACACCTCCAAAAATACCTTTTCTTTAAAGACCTCAAAAAATGCCTTCATTGCTTCCTTTCTTCTTTTTTTTCTTGTCATGTTTAATTCCAAAAGTGGCACTCGATAGTTCACAATTTTGACCAAATCCGTTTTTTTTGCTTGTCGTTTCAGTTTTCAAAAAAATGAAGGAAGAATGAACGGGGACATCGAAAAAAAAAGGACACCTGTGGAGATTTGCGACAAAAAATGTTTCTTTCGTTTTTGCATTGGCTCTCAAAAAGGTCGATTGCCACCTGGGAGAAAAGTAAACTTTGATTATTGAAAACTTTCTTTTTTGGCTTTCCCTCTAAAAAATGTCTTCAAATTTACTTTAATTAAAGCAAAACAAAGATGTGAAAAAAACAATGAAATTAATTTTTGGAGAAAAAAGTTAATGGGTTTTTAGAAAATCAGAGTCAATAAAAAATGGTTGTGAAAACTTGGTGGATGGGATTGGAGATTAGATTAAAATACCAAAAGCAGGATAAAGTTAATTAAATGGATATTTTAGATTTATTTTCTGACTTTATATATAGTTATAAAATTTTCCATTTTACAAATTACAGTAGTAAATGTACACAAAATTTTTGACCCAAAAAAATGTTAATTACCATTCATCATTTTTTGCCATCAGCAATTTTCCTTCCAGCCTTTTTTTATACGACACAACACATTTCCTCTCCTTTTCTTTCCTTGAAGCATTTTTTTTAACTCCCGCCGAGATAAAATCACGCCTTAAGCTTAACCTTTCAATCCTTCCAAATATATCCTTAAAAACATATATATTTGCTTCTTTAAGAGAATCTTCAACACCCAATTTAATCCTCAAAAACATGGCTCTTGTCAGGTCATGTATTTTTTTGCTGCTTCTGCTGCTGCCAAGAACAAAAAAAAACTTTTATTTGAAGGCATTTTTATTGTTTTTTTTATACTTGTTGAACGAAAAATTTTTTTCCGGTAACTTGAATATTTTTATTATTAAAAAAAGTTTTTCAATAACTTGTCAAAAAAATTCATTCTTGCGCATTCATTTTTCAATTCAGTGTGCCATTCTTTAACAGCGGCATTTTTGCGCGGATAACAGTTGTTTCTAATTTTTTTTTTCATTTCAAGAAATATGAAATTTAACTGACACAAAAGCGAAGCTAATTTTTATCCTTCTTTTTTTTGAAGCAAAAAAGTGCCATTAAAAAAGAAAGGCTAAAGACAACTGCCATTCTTTGCTGTCTGAGATAACCAGAAGCCTTTAGTTTTAAGTTAATACTTTGCGCGCTTACTGCTGCTGCTGCTGCTAATGTGCCATTCTCGTTTCAGCTTTTTTTACGATAAATGGATAATGTGATGAGCCAATTGAGCAATAACAACTGAAACTGAAACAACTTTGTTCAGATTGCTTTTTTTGCATAAAGTAACGTTTTTATAATTAACTTTCACACACACACATTTCCAAAATAAGAATCTCTTTTTCCCATTTCCCATCTATCTCATATCCCATATTCATGCAAATTCCATCATGCTTCATCAAAGAGAAAGAACTTCAAAATTACAAACTTTATGTATCTCTTCTTTTAAAAAGAAAAAGTATTTTTTTAAGCTAAATAAAAATATAGCTATTTATTTGACAGTCATCTGTCAATGTTCTTCTCTCTTCTTTTTTTGTTGTAAAAAAAGAGGGTCAAAAACAAGTGTTTCTGACATTGCTTTTTTTTGTACAAAGTTTTTGCCGCAAATAATTATTTTTTGTTGCTTCTCTCTTTTTTATTGTCAGACATTAAAAAGAAAAGATTTATTCACTGATTTGTAAACAAAAAAAACTTTGATGAATTAAAAACTTTACAAATTGATGGGTATCTTTTTGGCATTTTTTTCTTAATGGAAAATAAAAAGAAAAGGTGGAACTTGTTTTACATTTTTCTCTTTTGTTTTGGATTTCTCTGGCATTGGCAGTTTATCATTTTGAAAGATCTCTTTCTTTTTTTGATGAAAGGTTTTTTTCTTTCTCTCTCGTTGTTTTATGCTAATGTACTTTTTTTTTGTTTTTGAAGGTTTTTAGGTTAAGTTCGTTTTGCTTTGTTTTGAATCATTCAAATACATTTGATATACTTGTTTTTAATAGGTAGTTTTTTACGATCACCGTCGAAAAAACTTTTTAAAAAGCGATAAAAATCAGTTTTTTTCTTCGATTTTCCCAAGGAGCTCCCGTTCAAACTGCCATAGCGAAAAACAAATTTGATTTTTTTGTAACTTTTTATCTTTTTTATCAGATCAAAGAATTATTTAATCAATAACAGTTATTAACTGCTTTTTTTCCAATTATTTTTGATTCTTAAGCTTTACACTTTTATTATTTTTATTTTTCTGAACAAATCATATAATCTCTTTTTTGCCATTTAAACAAAAAAAACCCAATTAAACCCATAAAAAAAGAAGCAAGCAAACACTGAAAATATTCCCCTTTCATGCTTGTTTTTTTCTGTCTTTAATTGCAAAAAAATCTTTCAGTTTTTTTCCTTCTATGAAAAAAATATTTTCTGACAGTCGATTCTTGCGTGTTGTTTTTTTACACATTCGTTTAATGGTTTATTTTTTGCCCGCCAAAAATAAACCAACAACGTTTTTTACCTTTGTTTTTTATTTTCATTGTTTCCACACTCATCTTTTTTTTTCACCTTCCACCTTCATCACCTAAAAAAACAGCAGCAGCAAAAAACAAATGTAAAAAAAAGTTGTTGCAACTTGACCGATCCGATGCAACATTCATTTTCATTAAGAAAAAATAAGATCATCCTTTTCTTTTTCACTGTCACTACTGCCTATTGTTGCCGCCGCTACTTTTAAACCAAAAAAAAACAGAGAAAAGAAAAAGAGTTTCCATTAATGAACTGCTGAGATTTCTTTCTCTTTTGTTTTCTGATTTTTTTTTTGTCTTCTTTCTTTTTTTCGGGATTGCTTCATTTTTTTCCAACAATGAAATCCTTTTATTGCGTTTTGTTTGAATCTTTTGTGTTTGTTTGAAAAAAAAGGAGAAAAAAGGAAAGGAGTCAAATGGCACTTTTGAAGTGAGAGAAAAAAATTTCAATCAAAGTTTGAACTATATTTTTTTCGTTATGGATCAGCCTTTTCGCACGCAATAGTTTTTTTTTGTTCTCAAAAAAGGGTTGAATTTTTTGGAAGTTGATTTTTGTTTATCCAAAAAAAGGTGTTAAAAATACTTTAAAGATTAACTTGATTTAAAAAGAGGCTCACGATCAAGATTACAAAAACACCTTTTTTCTATCTTTGAACATTTTTTTGTGTGATAAAATCTATTTTTAACAACATTTCATTATTACATGTATCCCAATTTGCCGGTTATTAATTATTTGATTAACACCGAGTTTTACACATCGCTTTTTTTCTCCTTTTCCATAAGAGATCAAATCATCAAATAAAATCTTAAAAGGGCATCATCAAAAATGACTGCCACCTTTTTTTGCCGCTTTGAAAAATGGCTCTTTGCGAGGAATTCTCTTTTATTTGATTCATTATTGTTCATTAAGAATTCCAACACACACATATCTCTTTTTAAGGCTTAAAAGAGTGCCACCGCATTTTCCCTCATTTTCGATTCAGTTGTTGATACCTGCAGAGGACCTCCATTTTTTTGCTTAATTTAATTATCATTCTAATGCTATCCAATAATGCCAAAAAATCAAAAAGTCAATTGTCATATATTTTTTGCGCAAACTTTTTTACGAACCTTTCCTTCTTTTCTCGCTACTTTTTTTATTACCTACTTTCTTTTTTTGCTTTGCTCGTGAAATCTTTTATTTCTTGCTTTTCTCATTTGCATATTTCTAGCTATTGTTTTTTTTTCTTACCCAAAGAAAAACCTAATGGGTTTTATTCAAATGAAAGCTAAAGAAAAGAAAAAAGTTTCCGGCACTCCTTTTCTTTTCACTTTTTTTTTGTATTCATTGACTTAAGTCAACAATCCAAAAATCAAAACACCTTAAATAACTTTTTCATTGGGTTTCTTAGTTTTTCCCTGCGATCGTTTCCGTTTTTTTCTGAAATTGAAGGAAGGGAAAAAACATCCCACAAAAATGGACTTCTATTGTTTTTTTTTTGCGTTTTTCTGAAAGGTTTCTTTCTTATTTTTTTTCTTCTCTCGGACAGCAACGACGGCGCCAAATGCTCAAACATGTTTTTACACAAAAAAAAATGTTTGAGTTTCATCGAAAAAAAGGAAGGGTTCATTCATTTACGTCTTTTCAATGTAGTATTTTTGATGAAAATTTATTTTGGCATTGGTTTATGCCCTTAAATGTTTTTGTTTCAATACTTTATTTTTCTTCTTAACCTCAAAATTGCCATGATACATTTTCTTTTAAAAATTCCCCAGGTGTGCCCTCATTTTCTTCTCCATCATTATTAAAAGTGCCTGCCTACCTTTCCGAGTCGTTACCTCATCTTCCAACTGTTACTGTCTAATTAAAAATCAGAAAAAAATAGGTGTCAATGACCCATCAAAATTGAGTTATTTTTGTAAAAACTTTCCTAAACTGCTTTCCTTTAAACATTTAAAAGTAAATGAAATTTTCTCTTTTTTGTTTCAAACAAAGACCCTCAAAAGTGCCAAACAAAAAGCAGAAGGTTTTTTTTTTGTTTTTTTGAATTGAAAAAAAAATTGTAACAAAAAGTGTTAATTTTGAAACCATAAGTGTGCGCACATGAACCATTTGATTTTTGTAAAGAAAAGTCTCAATTGCAAAAATAAAAA
Source organism: Panagrolaimus sp. ES5 (assembly GCA_901766855.1). Classification (NCBI taxonomy): domain Eukaryota; kingdom Metazoa; phylum Nematoda; class Chromadorea; order Rhabditida; family Panagrolaimidae; genus Panagrolaimus; species Panagrolaimus sp. ES5. The sequence goes on from CABFKO010005367.1 coordinate 7,756, forward strand.
AATACTAGAATTGATTTTTTTCCTTTATTAATTTATTGAAAAGTTTGAAGTTTTTTTTATTAATTATTAGATATCCTTAATATCTCTTTATCTCATCTTATCATCCCACAATCCTATCATTTTTTTCTTCTTCAATTAAACCCACAAAAATTGAAACAAATTCAAACAATTGAACCATAATGAAATCGGTTAAATATTAAAACTTCATTAATTTTTCATCATTATTATTACTCCTTCAATTGCTTGCTTCCATCTGGTCCTCCAAAAATTCATTCTATTTCTTCTGAAGTGGCTCACCTTCTTCCTTTTCCTTTTTATCTCTCCCGCTTTTTTTCCTTCCGTTTAAAAATTCGGGTTTCTATTTTTGAGTTTAACCTTCTTTTTTATACAAATTTTTTAAAACTGTTTGAACACTCTTCAAGTGTTCCTTTTTTTTCTCTTTTTTGCTTGCTTCATTTTTCGCGCGTGAATGCGTGCCTAATTTTCTTTCTTTCATTCATCTCTCTTTTTTCGCCCTTTTTTAAAAAATGAGTTAAATTATTTTTTAACAAAATGCGCAAATTTTGGCACATTTTTTAAAATTATTCAAGTGCCTTTTGTTAAAGTTAAAAATCCACATTCATTCAATTCAACTTTTTTTAGAAGGCTTAAACGGCTTCTGAAAAGCAATGATGAAATATTTGGGACTATTTAGTATTATTTTATTATCATTGATTACAGCTGTTAACAGCTTTGAAGCATTACCGTATGTTCACATTGATTTTGCACATTATTTTCGACTTGCTCAATGCCAAGCAAAATGTACTGAAAAATATGGAATTGTTGCAACTCGGCAACTTTTAGATGGAACTGAAAGAAGATATTTTAATGTTACAAATGATGAATTTATTTGGGTAATTATCTTTTTTTTGAAAATAGCTTTTTGGAATTAAATAATTTATATTTTCAAAATATTGTTTCTTGAAACGAAAACAAAGTATTGCATCATTCTTATTAATTTTTTTATTTTCAGTGTGATCGTGGTTGTACACATGGTCGAATTTTTACAAAAAAGCAATCCCGTTCTGCACAAGTTACGGCAGCTTTTAAAGATGGCCAAACTTTTTGGATAAATTCTGCCACCGATAATGGCACCGATGGAAAATCAATCATTGAAGCTGTTGAAGTTCTTTGCATTAATCCAGCAATATCCGATTCTGTAACCGGATTTGTTGATTCATTAACAGCAAAAATTGCTGGAATTGTTAAAACTGATTTTGTTGCCCCTGTTCGATATATTGCACAATGGAAACAAATGATTCTTCTTCGAGGCGGGATTTCAGAAGAAACTAAATGGATTACTGCTTCTGTAAGCTTTATTTTAAATATAAAATATTAAAATAGTTACAGTAATCCATTTTTTTATAGATTGAAGAATTACCGATAATGAAAGTTGAACAACTTCAACCTGGAATCTTTTATCAATTTATGATTACCGCGATAGGACCAAATGGTCGAATTGGAAAGGGCATTGCATCTGATTGGCTTCACGCTCCTTCAATTGGTTCAACAGGATTACAGCCAAGTTTGTTTAATTTTAAATTTAAACTTAGATGTATCCTTCTTTTTTATAGATACCCCATTACAAATAAAATCACAATTTAATAGTGATGATGGAATTTCTGCACTTGTTTCATGGCCTTCAATTATTCCTTTACCTACCGTATCCCCTTCAGTAGCAGCAGCATCTGCTTCAGCTTCAACATTTCGTCCATCTTCAGTTGGCACTACTTCACCTTTAACTGGGATTAAACTTATCCCATCTTTAACATCTTGTCATTTTCAAGTTTTTATTGAAAACGGAACTTCCTTTAATACTGATACTTTTGAAAAGGTTTGTAAAATTGAAATTCAACAAGTTTAAATAATACTGTAAAAATAAATTTTAGGATGAATCTGAAGGCTTTCTGCTACATAATTTAGCATTTTCATCTGATTACAAAATTAAACTTCGAACATTCGTTCCAGGAGATTTAAATCTTTTTGAATCAATAACTACATGGCCCCTTGAAACATTATATCAATCAATTAGTTGTTCACAGGTACATGGGAAGGGAAGTCTTGAATGTGATCCTGAACCGGTTGAAAATCTTTCAATTCATGTTAATCAAGAAGCTGCATCTGCAATGATTGAATGGAAGCCGGCTGTTGATTCTTCAAAAGTTTTACTCTATCAACTTGTTTATTATCCGATTGCATCATCCTCATCACCAACTTTTAAAAGCAATGACAGATGTTCAATGGAACAAATTTCACAATATCTTTCTGCTTCCACTACAAAATCTACAGTAATTCTGCCAACAAAATCAGAATGCAAATTTGAAGTTAAATTAATTACATATGATTTAATTGGACGGGAAGCAGTTGCAACAAAAACTTTTACTTTTTCCCCGCCAGTTTTGGATGAAATTCAAGCAAATTTAGCTGGTTTTTGGATTTTTATTGCTCCTGCTGCTTTACTCATTTTATTATGTTTAATTGTTCAATGTGCTCGATGCTGTGAAAAAAGATCAAAGAAAGTTGCAGCAATGTCAAAATCAAGATATCCTGAAAATGTGTAAAAAATACAGTACACAAAAAAACAATTTAGACCATTTTACAGTATCTACTTTTTCCCTGGTGACATATTTTTTTAATTTTCAGATTTCTTTTTTTGAAAGTGCCTATGACCTTTTTTTCACAGTTGTTATTTGTAAATATTGTTTTTCCACATTTTTTTTGTAAATATTACGGGTTTATTTTTCGAACATTTAAAAAAAAGTTTTAATAAATATTAAACAAAATTACAAAAAATTAATTAAACATCAAACAACACTAAACAAAAATGATGGAAATGTGAAAAAAAAACCCGTGTTGTAATAAAACATTATTATATCAGAGTATACTGAATATGAGCATTTGTATAATTATTTAATGAAAAATTCATTCCATTTTAAAATTAAAGAATTTTAAAACTTTACTGCCGTTGATTTCTTTGAGTTTTAATATTTAGGGTTGTCAATTCCCTTTCCCCCGAGAATTGTCTGGATTTTGTCAGGGGAATAATACGGATTCCCCGCAAAATGTTTGTTTGATTTTACTGATTTTAGAAAAAAAAATACACTTTTTCAAGCTATATTGAGGCGGATTTTGATATTTTACCACAAAAGTTATGTTTTAACCTATCGATTAGAATTGGAAAATGCCTCAACATCTTTATGCAAATCATTAATGCCAAGAATTTTCCGATGCGAAATAAAATATTTAATCCTTCGTAATTGTGCAGATTTTAAATACAATGATTTTAAATCATTGACAAAATCGGGAACAGTTGAATATTTGCATATTGTTGATACAAAAATAATTAATACAAACAACAAAATGGCACCACTTGAACATATTTTAGCACAGACTTTAAAAGCAAGCAGTATTAAGTAAGGCGACGCAAAAATCGTTGTATGATTTAATTTTGCATTTTTTAGTATGAAACCATGTCATGTAACACCTGTAACAATGAAAATACTTTATGCCTAAACACGCAAAGCAAAAATTCAATATTTAAGTTTGAAATCAATCGATGGATTATTGGATCCTAAAATGTTTATGGATTTTCTTACAGTATGCCTCCTAAAAAATTTGCTAATGCTTAAAAATTTTTTTTTAGAAATACGGAGATGAAAGTTTTTAAAACAACATTTGCAGTTATAGTTACCTTTACAAATAACCAAAATGTAAATGATTTCTTCAGCGTTTTCTCTCCTTTATACCAAAAGCAGTATGATATGATATCCTCGAAGTTGAAGAATCAATAAAACAGGTACATTTTTCATACGTAAAAAATTTGACATATTTGTTTGTTTCTTTGAATGTCAAAGAATTATTGTATTCGCAATTTTTGATTTTTCTTGCTTATTTTGTATTTTTACAAACAAAAAATAAAATAATTTTTTTGATTTTTTTTTGCGGATTTCGTGAAAATTACTTTTGTCGACTTTTTTGGAGTGATGTGGGTATGTGCACTGGCAATAGGCAACTTTTTGTTTTTTGGAATAGTACATTTGGGGACCTTTGAGGAGGTCATCTTTTCTATTATCGGAATCAGAAAAAAATTTCGGCATCTGATACGCATAATTGCTACGTGGGGAAAGTAGGGGCAAAAAAAAAAAAAAAAAAAAAAAA